>VZTN01022765.1:35961-58073 GCA_013400515.1 Erpornis zantholeuca | reverse complement strand
TTTTACAACACCATTCATATGTGGATTGCAAAGCCCCTGACAGACACCAATAATTCCTCCAAGTTAATCAAACAATTAAAGGGAGAGAGAGGAATCACAAACACATGGAGTGGAACACAGCAGCTGGTTAGCAGCACATAGCTATGCTTTTCGATGTCAAAGCTTAGAACAGTACTCATGTCTAACTGTCTAATTTGGAATCAAAAAGTCCCCAAACCCATAAAAATTCTTTATTCTGGTGACAAGTTCCACTGACATTAATTAGACCACTTGAAAAAACCNACAGACTTGGCAAAGCAGAGACACAGGCAGCCCTGTCTCAGCAAAGGAAAGTAACATTTTCATGAAGCAGAAATGGGATACATAGTGGGCATCATGGTCAAATATTGCATATAGGTAAAACCTTATAAAATGAAGGCCTTGTTGCCTTTGTAAAATCATGGCTTAGGCCTGTTACTCTGGCTGGAGAAGGACAATAAGAAAAGCCTGAGAGAAGAAAAACAATTAGTTTATACTCATGTAAATGTAGTATCAACAGAAGCAAGAAAGCTAAACAGAAGGAGAAAAACAGCAACATATAAAATAACAACCTGTTATTTTTCTGAACGCTTGAATGCTTATGCTATAGGTAGCCAATGGTAGTGTATTGTAGTTAACAATAGCCAATGAACCCAATGTAGTAATTTAGTAGCCAATAACTATGTAACATGAATGATAACATCCAAAAGTCTATAAAAAGAAGCTGCTTTGTTTAATAAAGGCTTTTTGCACTTTGCCCGAGGCACAGTCTGTGTGTGTCTTGGCTGCCCCAACAGCAACACAGAACTATGTGCACAGATACTTCTTTTTCAGCAAACAAAACAATAAAGTACATTATCACAAATGTGTTTCAACAAAAAATTAAAGATGACAGATTATGATTTAGAATGGTCTCTCTTTACTTAGCTATTTGCCAGGCATCACCAAGCACAACAGCTATCACAATCTACAACAAAATGAACCAACCAAAAAAAGCCTTAATCCAATAGGACTGTTATCTTTGATATAGACATCAGGTTACTGCTGACCATCTGTTAATCTATTTTGTGTGCAGGAATACACTGTAGATCAGTTCTCCCAGATTAAGAATGTCACAGATCAAGAATTTTCTGTCAGAAAATTTGATATTGGAAGAGACCTTTTCTCAACTATGTATTTAGTCAAGCTATTCAGATCATAGCCTAATAATTTCAGAAGGATTTAAGTTCCTCTTCTGGAGCTGCACTATGATACTGACCATCATACAAACAGTGTTACTACAGACAGCAGTGTAACTGCATACAAAGGCAGAAGCTGCATTGGGCCATGTTTCTTCAGAAACTGCAGGCATTGCTGCTGGCTTTCCTCCCTTTCACACACTTCAATCCAGTTGCCAAACAACAGAGCTGAGAACAGCAATGTTTGCACCAGATGTCCTGCATGGGTGAGCTCTAAATTTTGGGCTGAAACTTATAAAATCATGTCATTAACTTTCACACAAGAGTCCATTAAAAGTTCACCATAAATACTGAGTCTCTGTTGCAATTGACAGGACCCACTTACACCGATAGGTACAGTGAGACACCAAAATCCAATGACTTGCTGGAGGCCACAAAGATAATGAAGCTTAAAAAAACCACATCTCCTGTCATCAAGTCCTGTGATCTTCTGCAAGACCAGTATTACCTTTCTAGTTGCATACAATTACAAATCACTTATAGATCACATCCAGGAAGTTCACAAGGAATAATGAGACAAGTGGGGGCAGAAACAAAATAAAATGTAAAGCTTTCTGAGTTTCAACATACTTATTGTATGTTCATAGGAATTCTGTCAGAGCAAAACTGAGCAAAGGACGTTAATATAAACCTGAAAATAGTATTTATTTTAGAATTAACATCTCCAGAGTAATTTAAATCATAGCTTTACATTCTCAGTAGGTAAGAATCTTTGTTGTTGTTATTGTTTTAATGAGAAGGGTGAATTCTGAAAAAGAATTGCTGAGAACTAATATTTTTAAAAGCTTCAACCCATCCTGAGCTGTCTCAGACACAGGCTTTCACATTGGGAAAGGTAAGGAAATCAGCAAACACAGTTCACTCTTCCCTTAAACAATGGTCAGAAATTGTCTTGGCAGATGTTATGTGTAGGACCACAGAGAGGCACTTCAGGCATGGTGCTACATCCCAATGGTACCCACAGTTGCTTAGACCAGGAGAAAGCAGTAACAGTGCTCTTCCATGAGTGAGTTATTCTGCCCCTGCCCATGGACTGGGCCTTACGATTGCTCTGCTATAGCTTCATGGGTGGCAACACAACTAGAACTATTTACTGATTTCTGAACTCTTCATTTCAACAGTTGTTCCAGCTGCCTTTGTAAGAAGCTGTAGGGACACTGCATGATCAACTACTTCCTTGTTCTGGAAAAGGAAACAAAGGAAGCTGCAGTACTTTGCCAGAAACAATTCTAGTGGCAGTGAAGTTGGCTACAAAAGAATCTCAACGGACTATGGCAACAGTCCACATCAGTTATTTTCCTTAATTATGGCTCATAAATCCTGTGAGCACTTTACATCAACATTAATTGGAAGTCAAGGGTTCCTGTGAACCCTCCAGGAATTAACGCTACAGAAGCCACAGAAAGTCTTCCACCAAGTAACATAAGGATTTCAGTCTCAAATAAAGCCCTGTGGTTTTATTTTTATTTTGGGAGGAGGGAAGGGAAGGGAGCCAAGATACAAGCGGAGTCTTATGAGCAAATACAGATTCTTCTCCCTGTCTTGCCCCATTAACTGCAACAAGGCTCTTCAAGCATCCCTCCTGCACATTACTCTAATTCAATCCCAGTTTCCAGTCACCATTGCTAACACTTCCACTTATAATACAATTTAAGTCTCTCTCTGGGAGCAGTACAACACTGAGGACTTTCATTTTCTCTTAGTGTTAAACGACCAATGTAGTCTGACAGAAATTCAAGCTATAACATTTTGCATTTTTACAGCATTGTTCAGTTTCAGATGCTGTTTTACTTAGAAACTCACCCAATATGTGGCCCTAGTGTGCTGTATACTAAACAGCTAGCTAAAATTCACTTCCTGAGCCAAAAGGTTTACAGTCTAAATAGGGAAAGAATGGGAGAGGAAAACAAACCAGTGACTTATATATTATCAAGGCAGCATTATGGTACAGTCCAGAAGACAGATCAAGAGTTGCACACTGGACCATGCTGTTATTCAGGCACTACCTGAGCTCTGTGACACTTCTAAGGATCGATACACCCAGAAAAATCAGGAGGAGAGCTGACTCAAGGACGAACCTAAGATCTAAAACATCTGCTGTGAAAGTGCACAGAATAATTTCCAAACCTCACACTTTTTCTCCATCTCCATTTTACCTCTCTTCTACATTTCAGAAGGATGTTATATCCAGAGGTAAAGACTTACTACAGAATGGGATAATTATGGAATAGTCAGTTTGAAAAAGACCTCAAGATCAACCTCTTCCTCAAAAGATAGTGAATTCCAAAGTGAAACTGGGTTGCCCAAGGACTTAACAAATTACAGTATCTGCAAGGATGGAGACTCCACAACCTCTCCAGGCAATCTATTCCAGTACTTAAACACCCTCTCCTCCCTGTGAAACAGAACTACTTCATATCTAAGAAATTTTACTAATGCCTTTGAACTCCTTTGCAGAAACTTGTATCCATTACATCTGGCCCCTTTTCTAGGTGTTTCTAATCCCATCCTCTCTCTGTCTCTCCTAGAGGTAATGGAAGACTGCAGTTAGATCCTCTCTTAGCCTTAATTTGTCCAGTTTAAACAAGCACAGTGCTCTCAACTTTTCCTTGCACTGCCTTAATTGTCCTATGCTGCAGGTTTCTAACCATCTTACTCACTCCCTACTGGACTGCTCCAGTTTATTCCTCTTTCTCTTGCACAGCAGGTCTAAATTGAACAAGCTCTCTACATGGGGTCGTGTAAGTAATGAATAGAGGGGAATAACCACTTGACCTGCTGGCTACAGACTTGACAAGGCTGCCCAGTAGGCAACTGGCTTTTGTTGCTCTGAGCATATTCCTGCTGACTCATGATCACCCTGCTGCCCACTAGGACCCCCAGGTCTCTCTGCAGCATCACTTTCTAGACAGTTGGCGCCCAGTCTGTACTAACCTATCTTGGCAGAACACTGCCTTTGTATTTTGAACAATACAAGGACTCTACCAGCCCATTCCTCCCATGTGTTGAGGTCCCTCTGTAGGGAAGCTCTGCTACTGCCCAACATATTAACTGCTCTCCTTCCACACACACAATTTTGCATTATTTGTGAACTTGCTGAGGGTGCATGTTGCCCCTCTAAGCTGATGTATTGGAACAGGCTGCCCTGGGAAGTGGTTAAGTCACCATCCTTAGAGGTATTTAAAGACATGTAGAAGTGTCGCTTAGGAACATGGTTTAGTGGTGGACTTGGCAGTGCTGGGTTAACTGTGGGACATTATGATCTTATAAGTCTTTCCCAAACAAAATGATTCTATAATTCTACAAACCTATGAAGACGCTGAACAGTATCAGCCTCAATATTGATTGTTGAGGAAGATCACCTGTAACTATGAGTGATAAACTGCCAGTTTTATTCCAAACCATGCAGGAGTCTCTTTGAGCAAAGAGTCCAATTTTTCAAAACTACCCAATTCATGTCTCACCCATTTAGCTACAAAGATGGTGTTGGAGATTATGTCAGAAGCCCTGTCAAGGTAAACAACATTCACAGCTATTCCTTTACAACAGAGCATTCATTCCACTCTAGAAAGTAATTAATTGGTTAAGTATCATTTATCCTGGTAAAACAGTTCTATTCTCAGTTATCTTCTTGATTTTCTAATACCTGGAAAGTAGCTTCCAACATGACTTCCTCCATAATCTCTTCAAGGACTGAGAGATGCTACCAAGCCTGCTGTTCACATATTTCCTCTTCTTGCATTTTTGTAGAACCTCATTAATTTAATAAACCTGTGGAACCATTGATGGAATGCAAAATAAAAGCAATTAGAACGAAAAACAGCTCAGTGGAACATGAAACTACAAAATCCTTACAATGTTTCCTGCATCTGATTCAGCAGCCAAGGCAGAAAGAATTCTGAATATCCTGAGCTGACACCTGCTGTGTGTATTTTCCACTCAGAATGCTATTTGAAGCCAAAGTACATGATTATTGAAACAGAGATATTAACTGCCAGATCTTTTCCATGGTGTCATACAGGAGGACACTATAATCAAGCATTTATCTGGTTAGAACAGAAACAAGACAAGATATTTCTGCTTATTCAACTTTTCTAGTAGACTTAAAGATGCTTCTCTAAAATGTGTCTCATGTTCATAAAAAAACCCAGGAAATATATTTAAAGTTGCAGAAAGGAAACTGGATTCTCATATCAGAGGATGATCTTTTTTTCTTTCAGAAGTCCAGCTCCTATTAAACAACAGAATACCTCCTACTGCTTTCAGTATGTGTTAGACTAAGCCATTGATTGCATTGAGTACATGACTAATATGAAGGAAGAGTAGAGACCAGCACATATTCAATCTAAAGTTGTTCTGACAGAGACAGAAAAAACAGCTTTCCCCTAGTAAACAACCTGGAATTCAAAGTTAACAACTATTTGACAATCAAACCATTTGTATTACCTGGGGGACACATTAGCACAGTTTAAAGACAGAAATACCTAGAAAACACTATAGCTTTCACTTCAATAAATTAAAGATGTTTATTTTAGCATAAACACGACTTCAGTGAAATATTTTCTGGGAAATTTGAAGTACATATGTAACCCTCATTCAGACCCAAACTACACTTAAGAGCTGCGTGTGTGTCTGCCTCTCAACATAACACTTCTGTCTCAGAATTCACACAGCATTTGGCACCTTTGGTTTCTTTGCTACAGATCTTTACTAGGCATTTCACTCACCTTTAGCTTATGAACCACTTTTTCTCTTAGACCCCTTGCAGGGGTATCAATATTAAAGAATCCAAAAATCAGAAATGGCTGGCCGGGGAGTGACTGCTCCTTTCACAAGCTAATTCTTGTTAGTCTAATCTAGATAATTTAAAAAAAAAATCAGTAACGTACAAAATGAGTCACAATTTAGTACAGAGCATGACATTTAAAATAACATGGGTCGCCCAGGAGCCAAATATTATTGACTTTCCATGACATTTATTCTTTCCAATGCCCAAGTTTATTTAGACAGTGGGGCTTAGTAATCTTTGTAATGCAGTACCCTTTCTTCCCCACAAATCTCTTTGTAACTTCGATGGGATTAATGAATGCTATTTTGAAGTATTGTGCATGAATATTATGGCATTCTTGTGCTACATCTAATCAGGTTAACACCTGTGTACATCTGCTTCTATGAGTTTATGAGAGTTTGTATGTATATTTTTATGGTACAAAACTAACAAACCAATGAAAACTAGATTTTTAGAAGCTGTCTGGAGCAATTATTGCCCTAACATTGCCTTAGGCAGTGCCACTGCCCCAGAGCTGCATGTTGCCATTGCTTGGCTGGAATTACTCCCTTTGCATTAGAGCCAAGAAGAGAGAGTATGTGAGTCCTCATTTCCTCAGGACAAGGTCAAAGCTCACCTTAAACCATAGCTGTCTTGGCTGGAGCTACAGTGACTGATTTTGCACCACACTGCATGCTCAGCAAACTCATGCTCTGCATGAGCCATGCCAACCTCCAGCTGAAGAGCATGTCTGTGCCTTTACCCACCTTCTGGATAGCAGGTCTACCCACACGTCACCAGCATCCACACAGACTCGGCACAAATTCAAACAAGAGTTCAAACAAGAGTCCCTTTTAGCTCAAACCAAAATTGCAGGTTTTGGTAGAAAACTTTATGCTAAAATTTAAAAAAAACAGGTAGTGTAGTTCTTATGCAGAAACTAATATTTCAAAAAGTAGAATGACAATTACTTGTGAATACTGCCTTTAAAACAAACAAAATTATATCTGCTATAGAAAAGCAGGCTGTGTACATACCATATGCTATTACAATTTTTACATGTTAGTTATCATACAGTTAGCACAAGTCCCTTTCCCTAATGTGGAAAGATCCCAAAGCCCTATGGATCATAGCTCTGCATAATTTTCAGCTATTTAAAACAAGGCAGAAGTGTTCAGTGTTATTAACTCACAGAAAAAGTGCTTTTCAATCCCATTACACTGGTGTAGGCAACCTGCATCACAAGCCAAAGCTGCAGAACAAAATGAGGACATCTGTAATGCTGGAAGTTGTTCTATTTCAAAATAAGACCTGAAGTATCACTGAACAAGTGAAGTGGAAGTTCAAGTAATGGTTCACATTCACAGCTGCAGGAAGAATGTCTAAGTTCTCAATCATTTACAGAGGTTTGTTCCTATCCCTTGCCAGCCACAGGCTGCTGCCCCCAAACCTTTGCAAGTAGAAGAAACAAGCAAATGTTTTTCCTTCAGCGCTAGCTGTCCCAGCTGACTTTTCCAGGAGATGGTTTGAGAACACCTGGACAATGTAGAGCACTGGACACAGTGCTGTCATTACCAGGGGCTGTAGGGATGACTTTAATTCATAGAATCATAAAATATGCTGAGTTGAAAAGGACCCACAGACATCATCAGGTCCAACTCCTGGCCCTAGACATCACATCCCCAAGAATCACACCACATGTCCGAGAGCATTGTCCAAATGCTTCTTGAAGTCTGTCAGGCTTGGTGCTGTGACCACTGCCCTGGGGAGCCTGTTCCAGTGCCCAACTGCCCTCTGGGTGAAAAAAACCTTTTCCTGATATCCAATTCTAAACCTCCCCTGACACAGCTTCAGGCCATTTCCTCGAGTCCTGTCACTGACACCACAGAGCAGGGATCAGTGTGTGCCCCTCTGCTTCCCCTCACAAGGAAGCTGTAACTGCACTGAGGTCTCCCCTCAGTCTCCTCCAGGCTGAACAGACCAAGTGACCTCAGCCACTCCTCACACAGCTTCCCCTCAGGGCTCTTCACCATCCTCAAGGCCCTCTTTTGCACTCTCCCTAACAGCTCAATGCCTTTTTTATATTGTGGTACCCAAAACTGCAAATTACCAATCCCACCTAGCCATAGCACTGCATTCTTGCCTATGCTATTATCTGACCTGAGAATAAACACGGCATTTTGCCTACAAAAGGTTGCCAACTTTTATAAATACAAATTTCATTAAGGAAAGCTTCCTAAATTAAATATGACAACTGAAATTTCTGTGGAGAAGAGGAGCCTGCAAAACATTTAAAACAGCAACAAAGCTTTGAAAGCAATTTCACATTAGAACTCAAGTTAAATGAAAGAAAAATAAGCTGACTAAGCCATACACTTCTCTGTAATGGCTGAATTGCTTTCAAGTGAACTCTTCATGACAGCATTTGACATAACTAGGAAGTTCTGCATTTTAATTCGACATTCGGGACTTGAAAAAATTCAAAAGATGTGTACCTATTTATTTTATATAATTTTTAAACTTTATATGAAAGATGTAGAATATTAATTTAGGTTCCAGATTGCTTACTGTAAAAATGCTGAGACTCTGCTGCCATTTAATAATCAAGAAGTAATTCCACACAGAGATACTGACAGTGAGCACAATGATGTTGCTGGATTTGTTGTTGTTGTTGTTACATAATACAGAAAGAGACCTCAATTTTTATTAAACTAGTTGGAAACTTTGCTCAGTGAAACTTTTCCATTGCATTTCCAAACTGGAACAAGTACTGTCTAATTTTATATAAAAATAAGTATTGTCACTAGACTTCATAAATGTTATGCTGCTTTATAATTTCTTTATTTAAGAAATAGGACAGGAAGAGGAATTTGACAGAGTGACCTTGACCTTGGCCTGTATCAATAACTAATGATTTTAGAGCTTAGATTTTAGGTGCCTTTCATGGACTACAAAGAACACAATGCTTCTGGGTTGCATATAACATTCTTCTGTTGCAAGATATCACTGCAACGATTAACAAAATCAATTAACACAAAGCCAGATCAGAACCTTGTGAAAAACTGAGCATGGGTTGGTTAGAAGTCAAATAAATCACTCAGGACATAATTTTTGTGGACAAAAGAAGAATGTATAATATATTTTTGCTTCCTATCCAATACATTCCACAGCAATAAAAGAAACTTAGTGGTTTTGTGAAATGTTTTAAGACAACCAGCATCACATAGGCAAAATGAACTTTAGTTCTAGGCACCTGGTAAGTCAGAACACCGAGAGAACACCAAGAGAAAGACCTGGACTTTTGGGAGCCACCTCAAAAGCACAGGACACTAATGGTAAATGTTACATTTCAATAGGTTACAATACAGCAAGATGTAAGTGGCTTTTCCTGAG
The DNA here is from genome assembly GCA_013400515.1 of Erpornis zantholeuca. Taxonomy (NCBI): domain Eukaryota; kingdom Metazoa; phylum Chordata; class Aves; order Passeriformes; family Timaliidae; genus Erpornis; species Erpornis zantholeuca. Next base: position 48,656 of record VZTN01022765.1, on the reverse strand, counting down.
ACCAGCAGAAGGGAAGCCTTCTTGCCCTCGAAATCACTACTGCAGTGTATCAAGGAGAGAAGCATACAGTACAGTGAACAAAGTATGGAGGAGTATTATGATGCATCATAATGCATTATATGGAGAGTATTATGATGCATCAAAACCAGCTTTCCAAAGTCCTGTTTTTGTGAATTGGTTGTAAGATTTCAGTCTACAAAGAATCTGAAAGGAACTAGGTTTTATAACATCTCAGCTGAAAGAGACATTGAACTACCTAACTGTTTATCATTGAACTACCTAACTGTTTATAAAAAAAAAAATACCCAGCATGATTCAAATAAATTAACACTCTGAAAGTCAAATCTAATGCTGAAATCAGTAAGGTATTCTGTACGGCAACATTTGCCACATATTTGGAGCAGTAATGCTTGTAATAGAGTCCAAGGTGAAACAGAGTTGAAAGTGCTTTTACTTTCAGAAAACAATGTAGTGAATAAGTTCTATTTCCTTCTAATATAATGAACTTCAGTCCTTTAAACAGAGGGGATCAGAAAGTTTTCCTTGAAAGTATGAAGCTCTACTGGTCTCTTGTCATTCTGTTAGCAGCACTGCTCTAGCAAAGGGTGAATAGAGCTGTTAAATCAGTGTATATATACATGTGACCTTCAATATGGAGTGTTTTTTCCAGCAACCATGAAGTGTCTACAATAGCGACAAGTTATTTTCTGAGTAATCTTGTGTGTACATATATATCACAGGATGATATAAGATTTCATGTAGTAATCTTACTCTGCTCAGTGGAGTTAGGGTGACATATGCTGCTTTGTGATACAGAACGAAGTAAAATTGAGTTTTCTAATATAAGTCCTGACAAAAATAGTAAGTGAAATACCAGTAGTGCCAAAGACGATGGGGCAAACAGAGCCACTATTATGGGCTTTGTAATATCTCAGACACAGTCCTTGATTTTCAGAATTAATTTCACTGGGAAATGGAATGTCTGACAAGACACAGAGGTGATTTTTAAGAGGGCCATTGACAGAAGCGACCTCAATTTAACATATCAGCTGAAAGATAGTACCTCTTATCATGTAGCTTCTTCTAACATCACTCTTCAGTGACAGCATCAAATACGAGTCAAAGTCCCAAGGCAATACAACAACCACCTCGTAACTTTCTGCTCCAAAAGCAAATGTATACTGAAAAATTAACAGTCTGTCACCAGGAACTTCATAGATGAATAGAAAATCATCAGGAACCACAGGTTATGCAAAAAAAGCCATTGGAAAAAACTACCTCCTATCCAAAAATACTTCCATTTCCTTATCTTCCAAGAAAGTAAGCAGCACTGGACTCATTTCACAAAGGATGAAGGACATGAGTTTTAAGAGATACGCTATGCCTAGAAAAGGGGATTTTTAAGAATGTCCTAGCAGATAGCTCCTATTGAGCCCAGTGAAATTTGGGGAACTAGGAGTGTTCAAAAACGTGCCTAAAATTATTTGATTAGAGCAGAAAGTTAGATGTAACATCATAAATGAAACTGCAGTGGGCCAGCCCTATGCCCATCCCTGCCTTGAAACTGATCACATCTCTTCACACTCTCTTCTCTTTATTTAACACTGGATTCAGCTCAGCCAGTTGGTCACACTCTGATGCAAAGAACTGACAGGAAAGGTCCAGGAATGAAAGGAAGAAATTTAAAACTTGAACCTTGGTTCCATGTCTACTCTAGTAATAACATTCAGCAGCTTATGTCTGATCTTCTATTGTCTTTGCTTCACAGTCCAAATATCCTACATTTCTGTGCCCTTAGGCTGCTGTACTATCACTAAAGAACCTCCTTCCCAAGATATGTTGCTTTTCACATTTTTAACTCCATATATAATTTCTGTCACCTCAGGAGCAGGAGAATCTCCAAAGCAGTGTTAACATCTCAGTTACCAGCTACTCATGTTTTAAATTAATATTTACAATGTTAATAAAAAAATTCATTGTTTACCATGGCAACCTGTATCATACATATGCTACTGAAGAGAGTGAGAGAACCCATTAAAAATAAATAAAAAATAAGCATAGAAAAGAACCATATACATTTCTGGAAATATGATACTTCCAAGGAAGGTGAAAAAAATTAATCAGCTCTATTAAAAATCCAGATTTTCATATCAATGGAAGGGAGACAGGAACATGAAAGGCTGGGAGTGAATTATGGATCTTCAGTTTGCAAAGAACTTCCTCAGTTTGGGTCTGTATAGTCTAATAGAGAGAAAATCAATAATATCAAAACAGAATTTGGATATAAAAATCTCCATTTGATCCTACTTCTGTCTAAACTTTGTATTTCGCTCTTCCTTTCTGACACGTTTATTTTATTAAAATAGAAGCTTTGGGAAAATTCCTATTGGCCTGTGGTTTTGTCCCACCTGTTGGTTCCGTTTTGTTGTTTTGCATTTTAAAATAAGCACGAAATATTCTGATTCAACACTAGAAGCTTATTTTAAAAATGAAAGCTTTCCCTGACTTGATTCCAGGAAAGTCTCTAGAAAATATCAACCCTGGACATCTCATAATTACTAAAACAAATTTGTTTCTGAAAAAACAAATTCTGCCTAATCAGGTCTATGGTAAAGCTTTTCATAAGTATGATAAGTGATAAGGAGCAGCATCCTTCCCCACAAGCTCATCTCCTGCATCTGAAAGACACAGATTCAAGTCCTGTGCTCTCCTGTCTGTTCTGGGTATAATCATAAAAGCACTTGTGGAGGTAAACGCAATTTATCTGTACCTGTGTATTTAAATGAAGGGAAGAAACTCTGCTCAAGTGTAGCTCCTCCTAGAACAGCAATATAGTCAGAGCAGGTCAATCCCATACCTAACAGAAATACCTCTGCTGATTTCAGAAAAATTACAGCAAGGATAAATTTAGCTCTGCGCAATAAGAATGAGAACTTTACTGTAGCTGAACAATTGTCTATACCCAATCTTTTCTGAGCAGACAAAAAACATCAGGGGACAAATACTCAGTATGGTTTATTATTTTTGTTGTTGTTCTTGATGCCAGTAACTGTCAAAAAAAAATATTTTCAGAGCAATAAAAAAATACTCCTATACTTCTTACTCTTCTTTAACTATGGGAAAAAGATATTAAAACTTCATGAATTACTACTTTTAATAGAAGATTTTTATGCGCAATGACTTTTTTCCAAATACTAATAAATCACAGGGAAAGGTTTGGTTTCCTTGCAAAATACAGAATACATTAGGTACAATTTTTTTAAAATTGAGTTTCAGGGGCATTTACAGAACACAAAGTACAGTATAAAAAGAATTTATTGCTTAAATATATTCACAGCCGTGTTCTTTTCATTTCAGAACTTTAGAAAAACAACAGAAGATCCTTCCAATCTGCTGTATGCTGGCTGCCACTTCTCTGTGGCATTTGGGGCAGCATTTATTGTGAAATGCAATGGGGTTTATTTTCAAGATGGTCCAAGCACTAAACATTTGATCTCCCTTCCTATTCACTTAGAAGGAACAGGTTATCCAAACATACAGAAGCAGGATCTTAAGAAGCATCCCAAGCCTTCTTAGGCCAATGGTTTGGTTTAAAAGTCTGTGTCCTGATGTTGTCTTAGGGTTCAAAGCAAGAAGAACATGCTGGTAAATATTTAGGATTTCAACATGACACATAATGCACTCAGATGACTCAAATCCAGGTTATGGTAACCCTCACATTTCAGGCCAACTCACAAGACAGAGTACAAAATGGAAGAGTCAAAACTCAAGACACCTCCTGAAATAGCTGGGTAAATCACTGACAAGAGTCAGAGTTACAAGAAATGCTGTGAAGCAGATGAGAGTAGAGCCAGAAAAAACAGACTGAAGGCAATAAGACTGAGCCAAACAAAGGCCTCAGGATGATTCTGAAAGGCAGACTGGAAAGGGCATAAATAATTTTGCCAAAAGCCAAGCTGACACACAAACACAGGGGATGCACAGGCAGACAAACCCAAATGAAGCAAGGCTGTGTGCTGACTGCAAGACAGAGACCAACTTACTGGGTCTTAAGGATCTTTGAAAGGCCCTTCTTCTGACATGCACAGAGGAGCCTGCACAGCAGCTCCAATGGTATGGCTGATACAGTACAGGTAGAACTGTGGCTTACAGGATTTGTGTAGGCTTATTTGCTAGAACTCATGTTTGAAAAGTGATTTGGGTGCCTATAAACAGATATGTAAAGATATCAGTATGGGACTGGTGGACATAAAACAGGACTTGGTAAGACTTGTGCACTTCTGGAACAGCTGTCGGAGGCCAGGTGGGGGACGAGTTGTCTACAACAGGACTGCACAGGTTTAGCACCTGGATCACTTTGTAACTGACATGGCAGCAAAGACAGAAAACTCACTCAGCCCAAATGACAGATACAGAAGTTCCATAGTGGTCTCACTGGACAAACAAAATTAAGCCTGATGCTCCACTTATCCTTTTACCATTTGTATGTCAAAACAGTGCTTGGTTTTGAAAAGTATTAGTTTCCAGCCTAATACCACCTCCATCTCACATAATATGTCAGTTTCTCTGCTCCAAGTAGTCTTCCATTCCATAAATAAATGTAACAAATTTCACATAAAAACATGAGTTCAAGCAAAGTAGGAGTGCTTACAGGTCAAATGGAAGATTGCTATAAATTACATTCCAGAGAGTCCCTAAACAAAGTGATATTTCACCACAGGACAGCACAGACTTTTCTAGAAGAAAACAGAGACAATTCTACAAGAATTAGAGTTTCTCTGAACCAGAGGTTTATGTTTATCTAGGTTACAAATTTACTTAACTAGAATTTCACCTAAATATGCAATGAAAATATGTCATGAAAAGCAAACAAAAACTAATGAATACACAACCACTGTAAAATGAAGCCTATTATAAATTTTATGGAATTACAAGTAAAGAATACATCTGAAGAACAAAATACTTAAGTGCATAAATAGAGATCTGATGCACAATTTCAGCTATTCCATTTGAAAATTTTGCTTATACCTTTCATAAAATGTATTAGAAGTTTAAATACTGGTATTTCTCTATGACAACTGGATACATGTCATTAGCATGGACTAAAGAAAATAAAAATAAAAGATACAAATAGAGTCAGGTCATATTTAGAGTTAGCAGAGTGTTAATCTCACTGCAAGATCAGGTCCACCTATTATTTTATGTACTGGCTCTGGCTGGGATGGAGTTAATTTTCTCCACAACAATCTGTAAAATGCTGTGTCTTAGATTCATGGTTAACACTGTGATAATAACACACTGATTTTAGCTAATGCTGAGCAGTGCTTACAGTGTGCCAAGGCCACTTTGGGTTTTCCCCTCTATCCCCCAGCAAACTGTCTGGGGTCAGACTGGAGGCTGGGAGAAGTCGTGGCTGGGACAGCTGACCCAAGTTAATAAAGGTTATTCCACGCCATATGCCACGCTCAGCAACAAACAGGGGAGGGAGTCTTTCCAAGGCAGTCATGGCTCCAACACTGCCTGGGCATGAGTCTGTAGGTGAGCAGTGGTGATGGCCTTTTTCATTTTTTCCTTCATTTACTAAACTGTCTTTTTCTTGACCCACGAGTTTTTATTGCTTTCACCCTTCCAATTCTCTCCCCCATTCTTGCTGTGCGAGGATGGTGGGTGCTCTTTTGCCAGCCAGGGTCAACCCATCCCATTGTGTCACCAGAGGAAGACAAATGTATCCTGTCTCTCCCATTCACTGGCTCTGCTGGAGAAGCTGAGACTAACTTTAAGCCATCACTTGACTTTATCAGCATTTTGCACACACTTCATGATCTGCAGAGCCTTTACAAAGGCAGGTAATATCTGAAAAGTAAAAAGCTGGGTAAATTTGCTTTCTGCCTTGGAACTGTCCCCAGCTGGGAAATTATTCCTTACAAACCATGAGCTGTAACAACAAAATTGGCATTAATGCATAAATATTTCCTGTGCTATGCTCTTGCTTGACCTTGCTTGTAGCTGTGCTGGAGAACGGCTAACACGATCTACATAGTTTAGCTGGAGTTTATGGAGAACTTGGCTCTGAAACACAGTTATTTGCAATGCAGAGGACCATGAGAACAGATCCTCTGAGTCTGTCATGCTGTCTTCTGGCAGAAAAGTACAGCATCTACTTTACAGCTCTCAGAGTTATCTCTGAATCCTCAACTTCTTGTTTATCCATATTTTATTCACTTGGGTTTGTTCCAAAGTATTAATAATAGCTACTGAAAAATAACAGTCCCAAACAGCTCCTTCTGTTTCAAATAACAGAAAAACTGACAGATCAATGTGTAGACAGTTACTAATTTATCTCAGAGCAGTGTAGAGCTGCATGAGATAGAAGTTGCCTCGGGTACTCCAGCTTTCCAAGAGCACAAGCAGCTCAGAGTTAATTAGCACAACAATGTACCGGGACACTTAAGCAGGTTTTCTAGCTCATACAGAATTCTTTGGTACTTCCTGACTACTGTCAGCTTTCAACTTATCCAAAGTTAGTCTGGGTGGATCTGTCCTACAGAGCCAACAACACTGTAAAAACAGCACAAATACACCATTCAGTATTTGTGCATAATGCAGAATGAGGAAGACCAATGCTTCAACAGTTCATAACTGCAAAATTGTATTACAAATATTTTTCTTATGTGTTCCCATTTTACTTGAAGTATTCTATGATTATATGATTCTTACTTTCCTCAGCATCTTCAAACTTGCATTCCAAGGAGGGGAGTGGATTTTTATAGCTGCTACATGACAGTAATTTTACTCATTAAGACTTTGCCAGCCAAAGTACTTGGGGAATCATAAAAAAGTAATAAACACATGAAAAAAGACACAGGATAATTTCTTTTTTCTATAGAGTGGTAAAATACAAATTAATCAAGCAAGGAAAGGTGGTGTAATAAAATACAGACATCACTAGTCATAAGAAAAGCTGTTTCTTTGAAATGGAAGAGCCTGCTTTGTTTGGTAATTACGATGAACTAAAAGAGAAGCCATGGTGAGGCAGGGATTCTCCACCTCAAGGCTTTCCCACAGCACAGGCATAATTACCACCCAACACCAATATCATAGAGCAGAGCAGGAGGTGCCAGTCACACCATCTCTAGAGATGAACACAGTGCTGTTGAAGCAGTGATCAGTATCAAAAAGGTGAAGGTGTTCTTAATTACAGTGAGATCTTAAGGGAGAACAGCTTTGGTAAAACCTGGGAATGAGCAAGCAGAGATGGAAGCAGTGCATCAAAGAGGTTCTTCTACTCTAAACACAGCAGATGTGGTGATGCAAAGTGAAGTGCAGAAATTAAAAAAAGAGGAAGGAGAAAGAACAACATAAGGGCAAAAGCCAAGGACCAGTGATGTGCTGTAAAGGTGATAAGAAACAGCTTGTCTGATCAGACCAGAGAACGGTGCAGAGATGAGCAGCTGGTAACAGAGTCAGAAGGAAAGACTACATGGTTTCATCTACAGCAGAAGAATTCCTATTTAACACCTATCATTAAAGTACGGATTCCCTTCTTGGTATTTTATTTTATAAATATCTAGCACAAGAGTATTCACAATGCTGAACCAGTAATTTTTTTTCAGTTTCCAATGATTAATAACACATTAACTTTGGGTGACTCATGAATCTGAGGTGACCTTTAAAACAGCAGTGAAAGTACTTTGGGTAACAACTGTTGGAAAACTTAAAGCAGCCATGTTCTTGTTTTCTGAACAATGTGCACACACTGTGAATGTAATCAAGTGCTTTCCTTCAGTTCTGTCTGTACCTGCCTGGCACAAGATTTACATTCACATTTTATATGAAAAACCTGGAGATATATCATAGTAACAGAATCCATATGATTTTGAGGAAAAGTTGACAAAAACACACTTGCCTTAAATGTCATTGGCTATCTTTAATGATGATATGAGCTCCTATAACATGGTTGAAGCTGCACCTTCAGAGATGCTTGAAGCAAGCAAACAGAGTGTGAAGCATTCATTTTAGGAACAGGTTCAAGTCCAGCTTCAGAGACTGTGATCTTCACAAAAAGCAGCAAAAATGTGTTAGGCAGATTTTATTTATATGGCAAATTTTTGAAAGCTTTTTATTCCCTCCCACTACAGCTATTTTTAGCTGAAGTCTTTGTCCCCATTCTGGTCAAACTCATCTAGCCAGATTAGAATTAAATGGAGGACAGCAGATTAGGATTAAATGGAGCACAAGAGTGTTCACCCTCTCATTAATTAGGCATAGAAATACAATTAAAAGCTCTTGCTGCTTTCTAGAGTTGAATAAAAGCAGAAGACAATCTTTTAAAAATTTTGCTTTATGCTTCTTTCATTCATAGCTTTTCAAAACCACTGTACAATGTCACCAGAATGAGCATTCTCCCTTTGTCAGCCAGCTGGGAGCTCAGAGAACAGCCTGTCTATGGGACTGCACTGGGATTCTGAGCCCTAAAACATTGTGACGGAGCAGAGCTCCGTGCACTGGTCCAACCAACCCGGCCATTCAACATCCTGTCAGTTATCACAAAAAATATGTCATAAGCAAGGGAGAAAGTCACACCTGGGCAATAAATAGCCACCTCAGGCTTTTATGGTGCTACTGGCAGCCTATTTGCCAGCATCCAGCCTGGCAATCCTTCACTGTACAGCACTTGCTTTGACTAATACAAATCACTTGTACACAAGGGCAGCAGAAACAAGCCCACAGCAACTAATTCATCAAATCTTAAAGAAAAATTAATAGAGGAAAATGTAGATCTGAATGTCAAAGTATCATTCCAGTAACTGCACTTCCATTGTTAGCCTGTGTGCAGAAACACAGACTAACAACTGCTGTCTTCACGTCAAACCTGAATGTGACCAGAGTGCTGAACTCCCCTTCTGTCCAATTGTTCTGGTAAGCTGAGAGGCAACAATTGATTTTTATGAAAAAAATACTAAGAAAATCCATGACACCACACTCAGAGAATCACAATGTATTTGACAACTCTTCTCTCAAGGCTCAAGAATTTTGTCTCAAGGTGGAAAGCCACATCAGCATGACAGTAAATTGTCTCTATGAATTTGAACAGCTTGGTTCTGACTGGTAGCTAAATTAAGATAGACAATGTCTTACTGACACAGTTTTTCCATTTTTAAATCTCCAGGAATGCTACAGTTCATACACAAATGTCCCCAATAACATGAGGGCTAAGAGAACTGAAATAGATAGCCAGATTTGTAAATCCTTGGGATACCAGATGACTTACGCGTTATATGACAATAAATTGCCTCTGAAATTGTGGCATGCTGCTTTGGGGAAGGAACACTTCAGTGTCCTCCCAGGAACAGAACTTCTGTTATTCTAAATTGCTCTAATTAGCGCTCTTCAGAGCCCTGTGGCTATAGCTATTAGATTTCCAACACAGGGACAACATTCTCCAGGCAACAAGATGGTTACAAAATACACGCTTCAAACTAGTTAGCAAAAGGCTATGGGAACTCCAAAGTACTCTTTATAATCAGAGCAAGATGTATGATTCTGTATTTTCAGCCTAAGGAGAAACTACGCAGAATGTAAGTATTACACATTCACTCTTGGGAGAGTTTTCTTAAAATGTTTACATTAAAAATGATAAATTCTGAATGTACAGATTAACTACTTTAGTATTCCTCTAATTAAAAGCAAATAAGGTTGTCCCCCTACACACAGAAATCCCAACCTGCATTTCAGAATTAAAAGTTTCTGAATTCAAGTACTGATTTAATCTTTATTGTCCTCTGTCTGAAATGGACCCATGGGGTATGTCATCCTCAATCTTGATAACCCTTACAGAAGAAAAATTGTTATTATTTTATACACAAGGATCAGTTTCTTAATTTTCCACTAGACATCTTCCCAGAGCAGACTATGGAATACTGTGGCTATGTGGTCTGATCTGTGTTCTTTTCTAAAGGGCACAGGTATGAATGTTTGTCTTCACTATATAGTTCAGTAACAGTCTTACAGCTACATTAATATTTTTTAATTTGATTTAGGTATTTCCTGGTTACTGGCCTGAAAGGTCACTGCTGGAATATTTACAGAGATATTTTTGGTGGATCCCCCTCAACAAGCTTGCTCCCACCACAGCTCAATATTTGGTTCTGGCTGGGATATAAAATTTGATTGGAGAAGATAAGATACCCTTTTCCTTTATCCTCCAAACATTAATAATAAAGTTCATATCTGAAACACAAATGTAATGGCATTCTGTTTGCTGCTTGAATATCAATAAACTACACCTTAGCATTAGGAGACAGATCTAGGTTTGGGGTTTCCTTTAGAGAAATATAAATGCCTTAATTTTTTACTTAAGTTTTCAAGCACAAATCTTACATTTGTGGCATTTTTTATCTTGAAGGATTACGGGTTTCTTTACTGCAAGTGCAATATTAATAATAAAAAAGAAATTTACTCAGTTGATGTTTTGAATTTTCAAAATATCACAGAAATTCCCTTGTGCTCACTACACAACTTTCTTGTAAGGTACTGAAAAATTACTGCCCTTAATTGTAGTTGTAGAAATGTAGAAATGAGGTTAAGTAACTGCCCAAGACCACAAAGTTAACCACCAGAGGAACTGGGAACGATATTCAGACTACTTGATTCTCTCACTAGCTCACAGAAATTAGAGGTTAGAGCCACTTTCAAGCCACAAGTTGAAAAGTAGAAGCTGGTTCCATGAATCACAGAATGTTCTGAGTTGGAAGGGACCCACAAGAATCACTGAGCCCAACTTTTAAGTGAATGGCCTATACAGGGATTGATGGTTTAGAATTCAGAATAAGCATTACTTATCCTCAATTCATACTCAAACCCAGTATTTATGTGAAGAACCAAAGTTTGCTTGATATGGAGAACACTGGATGAGAAAAAACAGACCAGAACATCCTGCAAAAGCCTGAATCAAAACAAGACATGAAAAAGTCTTGGGGTTTTTTGGTCCCTGTTTTTTGTGGGACAGTACTTACAGACAACATCACGATGCAAATAAGCTCCAGTAAACTTGCATGTTCTCCTAGAGCTGCAGATATCGTTTAGTCTTGACCCATCAGCTTCTAAGAGACCTGCAGGTTTTTCATGACAGCTCTTCAATTCGCACGACTCACAACAAAATGCATTTTCACTGTGCATTATCTTGTAAGGTTACTTGCAGAAGACCTGTGAAATGTGATTTGGGGTAAATGGCTTCTAACACAAGAAGGGTATTGTTCCAGACATGTTAAGTTTAATATATATCCTCAGTTCTTGAGACGTGCTGGCAGTGGGTTCTTCTCAACCTTTTGTTATCAATTCTGTGATTTTGTGATCAACTATTAATCAAGCACAACTTCCAAAGATGGTGGGCAGAAGAGAAATGGAGACAAGCTGAAATAGGAATCTACATGCTAAGGATGTCGGGGAAAACAATGGACAAGAAATATGAGACAGACAGACTGCTTGCTTAGGTTTTGTACGGAATAACCTTTTCAAGAAACATTTTAAAAACATCAGACAGAAAGATCCAAATGTTTTTTCTGTCCCATTTCTTCATGTTTTTCTGTGGGTATCATCCTTTATGGCTGTTCTTGGTTTCCTCCTTGTTCTCTCTGATTCTTTCTCAGCATTATCTTAACAGATTTCCTCAATTATTTCTTTCAGCATTTCTGAGGATGAAGCTTGAAATCTGTGGCTCATTAGCTTTCTGGAAAGCAGACTGGGAGCAAGCCATGGGACTGTACCAGTGTCACATCACAAAACAGCCATTGGAAAAATAAGACTCAATGGGATCTAGAGTTGCCACGGGAGGAGGGCACTGACCCCATGTACCATTTATCCTGCTTTCTGCACAGGCTGTGACACAGCCCATCCCAGGAAAACCAATCTGCTGAATAAAGGCCATGCTGGTACTGTGGTGGATTCTGCCGAAGTTCCATTGTACTGAAAAAGATCCTTCAGGATTCTCATGCAACAACCCAAAAATGTCTTCTACACCTTCTTTTTTAGTAAGTGATTTTATTATTCACTTGAAAGTAACACTTACTAAATTTGCATTATGGCATCTGAATCTTTATCCTTCCAATTTCATTTGCAGAGTGCACAAACGCATGCAGGAATCAGGCTAACAGCTGGTGTTCAGGCATCTGTGCACAATCTAGCACTCAACTTCATGGCTGTACAATAAATACGTGACCTCGATTTTGTTTTCTCCCCTTTAACAGGATATTGACAAAGAGCCCAAGTTCAGCTATCCCAGTATCGCAGAGCAGGGGTCCCATAGCCTCCAGTTACACAGGACACTTGCACAAACAGTTTGCACAAGCAGGTGGCCAAATGTGGAACTAGTGGATTAGCAACATTATCCTATTTAATGAAAGCTCAAGATTTCATAAATGAAATTACTCTCCAGCAAGAGCGTACACAGCAGTTACAGCGAGCGAAGGCGGACACAGGCTGGAAACCTCTGCGGGAAGGTTTGCAAACTGTTGACCGGTGCTACCGGGTGTTATCAGTAAAGGGGTTATCCAACACTTCAAATGAGCTGAAATCTTCAAATTTTTCCAGCCACAGCTCGGACAGGAACGATGTGCATAATAACAACAGCAGCAGCAGCCTGACAGCGAACGCCCCCCACCCCCGCCCCAAACAAAATGGCCGCCCGGCACGCGCCC
>VZTN01022765.1:864-35826 GCA_013400515.1 Erpornis zantholeuca | reverse complement strand
CTGCGCCCGCGCCTCCCGCTGCTGAGTGTCGCGCTGAGGTGAGGGGGTCGCGCCGGGCCGCCCGCCCATCACCGGGCATTCAGGCTGGGGCCGCGCTCACACCGGACCGGAAGGAGAACGAGGCTCGGCCCCGCCGCGCTGGGGTCCCAAGCCTCAGGGAGCCCCGTTCGGTGGCCGGGATGGGTCGGGGCCGACCCCCATCCCCCCCGCTATTCGCTCCCTTCCCTTGCTCTTCCCTGGGAGAGCGGCCCGGCCCGGCCCGGCCCGGCATTGCGGGGAGCTTGGAGGGCTCCAGGCCCGGCGTGTCCATGCGGCGGGCGGGGATCCGAGCCCTTGTGTCAGTGCGGCGCTGGTCCCGGAGCCTCGTCCGGGTGGCTCAGCTCGCTCAGCCTCGGAAACGTCAGGAAGGGATAGAGGGTCATTATTTATGCAGGCAGGCTCGTGCTTGCCGCGGTGTTTGCGATACAGCGGGGACAGGCGGCACGGGGGGCGCCGCTCCAGCGGCCGAGCCCTGTTCTGCGCGTTTGTTTTCAGGGAAGCTCTTGCCGGCGATTGCATCACGGAGTTTGTTTTCTGGTAGAGCACAATGCTGAAAACGAGCTCACACTCCCTTTAAAGTGCTATGACTCTCTGAAATGAATGTAGTGGACACTTACAAGTTGATATCTTGCAGCAGTTATTTTCTGCTACAGTTTAAATGGCCGGACACCTGTTGCTTCTGACGGAGGGTTCTGCACACAGTATTCACAGGCCTAGAATTGTATTAATTCTTGCTTTGATGTGAGAATTTTGTGGACATTGTGTGTCAAAAGTGTCTGGTATGTCTAGAGAATGAGAATATCTTATAAAATAAGCAACAGAATAATAATGTCCATCTTTTTGCCTTAGAACATCTCCACGACTGCTTTGTGCAGCAACTCAGCAGAAGAACACTGGCCAGAACTTGGAAGACGACCAGAGTCAGAGCCAAAATGAGCAGAAGGTGGAACCCAGCTCTGCTGAAAAACTGCTCGCTGAAGAAAAGGCCAAACTGGAAGAACAACTAAAAGAAGTTACTGTAAGTGTCTCTGAGTTATTAGGTTGCACAAACTGTGTGCCCAAGAGCTCCCACTGTGGGTTCCCAGTGCACAGTGTGCATGCTGTTAGGTGTCTCCTGTTTAATCGAATAAAACCCACAATTTGATAATTTCTTTAAACTTAAGAGTACATGTACTACAAGATCTGGGATGCATCTCTGGTCCAAAATTAGGATATTGGATAGTTTTCTTCCAGTTTCTGGATGAAATTGGACTTTCTCCAGCCTGAAAATTTGTTACTGATTTTCACATAGGTTTTGCTAAGTGGTGAAATAATTTTTGGGAGACATGAAAGGGTGTGAACATGTGTGTCTGGTGTGTGCTTTTCTGTGTGGTAAGAGTAGACTTTATGGAAACAGCTGCCGACCTTCCAAAGGTCAGAGTTAATGATGCTTAGCTTTTATACAGTAGAGTACATGTGCCATAGTTAAGAAGTTCCAAACCTTGTCTGTTGGAGAGCCCTTCAGACATGAGGCTGAAGCTTCACATTCCTTCTGTGTGGCCTCGTGTATCTCGCATTCTGTCCTGTGTACAACTCCAGCAGAGGGTGAATGATACCCTGAGAGGTGGGAGATGGCCATTAAGCAAAGGCATTAATGAATGCTTTATATAAAACGTTTTTCTGGAGCATTTTAGACTTTGAGAGGTAGCCCAGAACCTTCTATAGAACCAGCACCTATGGATCCTACATGAATTGAGTTTGCTTTCTGTTGCCCTTCTTAGAGCTCTGCAGGACAAATCTGAGATGTCATTTAATGTCTTTGTTTGCTGTTGGTTGCCTAATGCAGTTCTTCAGGCAGTGTGTTGACTATTTTTACTCTGTTTTGAGGTTGTTCAGTGGCATATGAAGGTCAGATATATTCAGGGTGGAAGCCCACCATTCTGGGTTAGGTGGTGATGAACTCAGCCTGAATTTTTATTTTATTAATTTTATTGAATTTCACACCTTAGTACATCTGCTGGTAAATGGACATATTTCTGAGAATAGACCAAAACTTGATCTAAACAACAGATGAGTTAGACTTCATAGTTTGTAAAGGCTGAGAAAACTGGAGGGCACTCTGTGGAATGTATGGTGAAGGAAGAGATGGTTTGACAGTCATGCCTGGGTTGAATCTGATTTGCCATAGTGTCAGTGTATCTCAAGAGTGATGAAGGATTTCTGGGAGCACGCAGCAGAAAAAGCAGAAATACTGGGTTTCTTCCAGCTAATCTGGTGACAAGTACCGAGAATCTGCAAAACCAACTGATTTCCTTTCCCTCCTTTCTGTCCTTGTAGAGTGAAGCAAACATTTGTCTTCGTAGGAGGGATGGTGTGATAATTGCATGTTGTTTCAGATTGCCCTAAATGGTGAATTTAGGCTATGAAACTGTTTAAAATGCTGTTTTATACCAAATATGCTGGTGTGAATTATTGTCAGCTGCCTGACTAGGAGGAATAAAATCTGGTTTTTCTTCTTTAGGACAAGTACAAGCGTGCCTTGGCAGATGCAGAAAACATAAGGCAAAGAAGCCAGAAACTGGTAGAAGAGGCTAAGTTATACGGTGAGTGGAGACTCCTGGAAAAATTAAACTGACTGGCCTTGCAGTATTGACAAGTTTTACTTCCCAGTGATTCTGGTTACTTGGTTAAAATGCATTTGAGGCAGAGAGGTTTGAACAGTTCCTCAGTTTGCATCAGAATTGTAACCATTTCCCCAGCCAAGGGCAAGACTTAAAGTGAAGTTAACAGCTCACATTTTCTTTAAATTTGATACCTGGTTTCCTACAATGTGTACTACATTAGCAGATTTTTTTTAGTAAGTTTGCAGCTTGAAGTTTGCTTTTTTCACTTTGGTCTCAGATCTCACCAAGAGCATGGGATACTGGTTTGCCTTCTGCTTTGGGTTTTTGTTTGGTTTTTTTGGGGGGTGGGGTGTTTGGTTTTTGTCAGTTTTTTTTTTGTTTGGTTTTTGTTTGTTTGTTTGTTTGTTGGGGGTTTTGGGGGGTTGTTTGTGTGGCTTTTTTGTTTGGTGTTTTTGTTTGGTTTTTGTTCTTAGTGTTTGTTTTAGATTTGGTTCTTTTTGATTTTGGGGTATTTTCTGGTGGGTTTATTTTTTTTAGGCTTTTACAGTTGAATAACTGTTCTATTGAAGGCTATAGCTTCCAAATAGAAGTAATACTTCTAAATGAATGGATTCTTTCCAGTGGTAGCAGTGCACAATCACTGGCTGTGAGGAGCACTGAGAAGCACATCTTCCTTCAAGAGCCAGGCTGCTAACATCTGATTTTTGACATTTTCAACACAAATCTGTAAAACAGAAAATGTGTGCAAATGCTGCAGCAGAGGAGTGCTGTTTTATCCTGGTGTTTGACTGCCACTCTGCCTTGAAAAATAAGTTGCTGTTTTTCACCACACATCATACACAGCTGTGTAGTTTAATTCTGAATACACAAGTTCTAATTTCTGAATACAGGGTCTTAAGTTAATGTGTACTATAAGAAAAAGTACATATTACTCTTGCACTCTTTTTCATGGATGTTCGAGTGCTTGTGAGGTTGATTTGCAGTAAGCATTGTTTCACTAATGTTCCACTTACTGCAAAGGACTTTGAGTCATGTCTGAGCTCAGAGATGCTACAATGGAAATGAATTTATCTTGAGAACTAAATGACATATAATCTCTAAGTTTTATTGCTTGTGCATGACTGCTTGTTCTGTTGAAGAGAAACCTATTTCTGAGACTTGCATAAATTCAGAGTTGCAGTCACAGATATTTGCAAATATAAGTTAGGCAATAAAAAAACGAACCAAACCACCTTCTGAAGAGTTTGGTTATTTGGTTTGATCCAGATAACTAGACAACTGCTTTATCTATATTTGGTACAGTTCAGCCACAGCTCTAGTTTTTAGTTTAAAACCATGACAGGTTTTTTTCAGATTTTTGGAACTACATGGACATTGTTACTTTTCTGTAAAGAGCTTGAGTCTCTACAGAGTTGTGCAGTTGTCAGAGAGACTCTTTCCCGAGAACTAGCTGATCCCCACAGATGTTGTAAGGTGCTGCCATAGTTATGGGGGGTTTTTGTTTAAACCAAAGGCTTGTCCTCTAGTAGCAGTCATATCACTTCTTGGTAAGGATAAAAAAAAACTCATCCAGAATGTGAGCTAAAAAGACTGACTCTGGCTTAAAAAAAAACAAACCTAAAACCAAACCAAAACGCAGTGCTGTTTGTCCTTTTCTTACCTCTATGTAGAAATGTGTTATTTTATTGAACTGTTTGGATTTTTTCTTGATTGCTAATGCCTTAAGTGAGATTAGTCCAAATTCTCTAAATGTGAGCCAGAGAACAGCTTCAGGACAAGGAGTATGATTAACTTGGAAATTGCTCAGTATTTGCAAGGCACAGCTGCTGATTCTGGACAAGAGGTTTGTAGTGGTAGGGAGAGGTGCAAGCTCTTCTAATTCAAAGAAGAATTCCTGTTCATGTCTTGGAATCCTCATCAGTCTGATTACATGCTTTGTCTTACACATATATTTTTATCACATCAGAGTAAAGGGTAGGAATAGGGCAACATAATGCTTTGAACTTCAGCTGATGAAAGAGATGTGAGGAAATTACATGAAGCCATCTGAAGATTTTGGTAACTTTGGTAAGAATAGTAACTGTTATTGTTAGGTCATTAGCATAACTTTAGCTCTTTTGAGAGAAATAACATTTTGTTCCATAGAAGTAGAGGAGGTGGTATGGATTTCAAGGTATCTGTAATCGTTCTTTATTATCATCCAAAATTGAAAAGGACATTTTACCCCAAATGCTTACAGTATCACATATCTTCTTAAAAGTTTGAGTACAGATTATTGATGTAGGTATTGGGGTTTTTTAACACTTGTTTCCCTCAGTGGACTAATCCCATTCTCTCCTCTTTTATACATTTTTAGGGATCCAGAGCTTCTGTAAGGACTTACTAGAAGTTGCAGACATTTTGGAGAAAGCAACAGAAAGTGTTCCAAAAGAAGAAATTAAGGATGACAATCCTCATCTGAAGAGCTTATATGAAGGTCTTGTTATGACAGAAGTACAGATTCAGAAAGTGTTCAAAAAGCATGGCCTGCTGAGACTGAACCCTGTCGGAGCCAAGTTCGATCCCTATGAACACGAAGCGCTGTTCCATGCTCCCGTGGAGGGGCAGGAGCCTGGCACTATTGCGCTGGTATCCAAGATTGGCTATAAGCTGCACGGGCGCACACTGCGGCCCGCCCTGGTGGGTGTTGTGAAAGACGCCTAGCTGCTCAAGCTGAGAGTTTCAAATGCCATACAACTATTAAACAGCTGGATGGTTTTTCTCTTAAACCATGCTTTCCTCGTTCCTCTGCTCCCTGAGAGGTTTAAATGAGTTGGTTGAGGTCTCCCACTGAAAATGAAGTAACCGATGAAATTCTCCTGCTTGGTGGCCTTCAACATCACTGTTCCATAAGCTCTTCTTCAATGTGAACTACAGGAGCCATTAAGCCTTCTAGTGCTTTAGATTAGATAATGTTTTTTACAACTATTGCTCCTGAGAAGGTGCATTAAATTGGAAAGAATGAAATGCTCACAAGAATGTTGCAATTTCAAGTTTATCACTGTGTGTAGATTGAAAATCCAGATAGTGGTTCAAACACTTCCTTTGGTTTTGTAGAATCTCACATTGCAGAAGTGGGTGAAGTAGTACAAATAACTTGCTTTCTGCAAGCACCCATCAGCTTTTACACACTGATGTGATAAATACCCTGTTTTGTCTATTCAACAATAATCTCAACAACTGAAACCGATACCTGTGTGAATTCTAAACTGTAAATAAATGGCGATGGAGATTAGATACCTTTTGTAATTGTTCAACCTTTTTGTCCTGTACTAACATTGAATCAAGAAAACCATCTAATACTTGTATGGCATTGAAGAACCAATAGAATTTATCCTATCTCTGGATTTTTAATTTAATGTTGTATAAATTGGTTTAAACAATTTTGATAGCCTTGTAACTTCTAGCTTTGCGATTAGTTTGTTACACAAACTGTAGTTACGGTCCTGCTGAGAGCCAGAACACCCAAAGAAGTGAGTTGCTGAGCGTTTGGTCTATGATTTCTTTTAGACTTACATAAATAATTGCATGTAAGTGGCTGAAACAAAAATGTGAACTTAGTTTCATTTCCATTATTTCTTACATTTACTCAGCTTGGATCTTGGGCTGCACCCCATGCAGAATATTTCCCCATGTAGCTCTTGCCATGTCTTACTCCACCTGCTGCTCCCAATCCTGCAGAATCAGGCTAAAATACAATACATGATTGACTGAATCGTAGAGGCCTGTAAGTAGAGGCCCATTACAGTCCTTGAGGCTGTAATGGGCCTCTACTGTTTTATCCTACATTTGTCTGGTCACCTGGATAGGAATGGGTGGAACCTCGCAAATTACACAACTGATAAAGCATCCATCCCCTTGTATCCTGAAAGCCCATACTGTTAACACACAGGACAGAATCTTCAAACTTTGGGAAGTTATTAGGCCCTGTAAAAAGTAAGTACTTCTGAATGCTTTACCATGTTTCTGGGTATCGTGGATTAAGGAGCTTCTTACCTTAAAGTCAAATATTGATTACATTTTTGTGGTTCAGATGCAGAGATGCCAAGAGCTTATTGAACACTGGACCTACTCATGGTGAGAAGCAATTACTTGTTCCTTAAGACATTTTTCCCAGTGCTAGTTTGCCTCATGGGAATTAAACAGTTAACCATGAACAGCCTAAGTGCATACAGCTGTTTGGAGATTAGTCCTCTTTAAGGATTCATTCTCAACTCCTAAGAAAGAATGCTTTGACTGGGTAGAGGAAAGAGAATAATTTTTTGGTGTGTGAAGACAACTACAGTGTTAATTTTTTTTAAACTAATAAAGTACAGGGAAAAAATGCAAAGATCAGATTTAAATGTATGGGGGAAAAAAAGGGATTCCATATACTGAAGTTGAATTTGGAAGTATCTTCTCTCCACCTGGGTTCAAGAGCACACTGTAGCTGTGTGAAATAGGACTGAAGAAATTATTTAGTTGCACTTGGATTAGGATCTGTCCTCAACGGATGCCAAAAAGGGACCAGGTTCCATTTTGCATACCTTTTAAGAACTGTCATGTTATTAAGTCCCCTCCCAATCCTTCTGAATCTAAACTAAATGTAGTAGTAACTTTCTTAGTATAGAATTTTTTCCAATAGGGAGTTAAAAGGGACAGCTTCTTCCCTAGCAGATGAAGATTTTGTTAACAAGCTTTCCAGTGCCTCACATAAACATTTTTGGACTACATTATTTCATTTGTTCTTAAACACAAGTTCCTGTTAAATGTTCAACACAAGGTTCATCTTTAAATCTAGTAACTGAGTCTCCCCTTCTCTGGTCTGCCCTCAGAGAAGCTTTGGCATGGAGTGGATCAGTCTAGGGAGAGCTCCAACCACATGTGCACTCTCCCATACACCCAGGAAGGAGCACTGAAAAAAATCAGAAGAGAGTAAAGTAGTTCTGAAATTTAAGCACCCAACAAAGCTACCACCAGTACTTGCTATTTCATAAACACCACATTTCCACCCATCACATTTAGCTACAATGCATCTCCACCTGTTCTTGCCAAGACTTCGGCCATTTTCCTCATTGCCCAAACTACATTATTGTTAAATCAATAATGGAAAGAAACTTTAATACAAGTTTATTTACCAATACACAATGCAAAAATCTAGTAAAAAGCTGTGTGCACATCAGTTAGGCTTTCTGTGATTTCAGCACAGGCATTTGTTTGTCTGGCACAGCTACACCAGTAAACTTCAAATGAATGCAACATTCCCTTTAAGGAAGAAAGCCGATGAGCTGAACATGCTCATGGGGTATCTTGCTTCACAGTATTTAATGTGTCATCACTTAAGAGTGACCGGGGCACATGCAAAAACATTTGTGAGGAGAGTAAACCAGAAGGCTCACAAAGCCTTTTCCAGTTGCAAAGGAATTGGATGCAGTGGCCGCACAAGAGAATAATGGCAGAGTGCTCAGTTTGTGTGATTTACAAGGCAGTTAGTTCATGGTCACAGACTAGTGCAAGCCTACTAACACTGTTCTTACTGCTTGCTGGGCCTGCCATGGAGCAGGGGGCAGGAGGGCTGTAGCCAGAATACTCTGCAGCATCCAAACCCTGGGAGATGGATGCTCCCTCCAACACAGCACTGAGACGGACACACACAGCACAGCCCCTACCCAAAGCACAAGATTGGTATTTTGAACAGCTTAGAGAATGTTGCTTTTTCGTAGGCTTACATCAATGCTGTTAAGACAGATATTATCATTAGTAATAACTTTAATTAGAAAAGTCAAGAGCATTAAGCATATAAAACACCTTGTCATTAGCAACATGAAGGCTGGGTTATTTGTACAGTACAGGAAGCACTTCCAGATCAACAAAAAATACAAGTTTAGAGCAAGAGCTCTTTGCCATCTTAGCCCCTTCACCACAGAAGAGAAGCAGCATTGCTGTAGTAAATTGCTGGATTAACATTAACTGCATCTCAATTTATAAGCAATCAAACAGAAAACCAGCAGCTCATAACAAAGGAATGCTTAGACTAAATCAGTTCCATGTGAAATATGGAACAGCAGCATCCTCTAGTGCAAGTCACCTTTAAAATTAAACGCATAGCTGGCAATGAGACATTGCTTCTAGGGAAGCCCTTTCCAAGGGACTAGTATTTGCTAAAGCAAACATTTACCACCTTGAGTTAGCTTGCAAGTACAAAATAAATATTGATATCCATATTGCATACATTAAAAATACTTTATTTTACATTCATTTTGATGTTCAATAAGTTACGTCTAGCACCAAAGAAACATTTTGGAGGGGTTGAGGAATTAAGAAGCTACAAAGTGTAAATGCAGAATTCACTTCAACATTTAAATGACTCATTGGTGCCTAGATTTTTTCTAAGTTATTGTTCAGATGGGCTTTACGCTAGTGCTTCAGTTAAACTTAGATGTGCCAAAACAGTGTAGAAATAGGAAAATCACAGATTCGAGGGGAAAAGAAACCCCAGAAGAACCAGAACCAAAACCAAAACAATGCTCTTAAACTCCCACCTACATGCAGAATTGAGGCTTCATAACACCATGTTATGGCAGTTAGGTAGCAAGTTAAAGGAAGAACCAAATTGCATAACTAGAATGCTGAAAAGAAAGACTGAGCTTCTTTCCCACAGAAACAGGACAGAGAAAATAACCAAGGGATTGTACCTTATGAACTTGTGTGCTGCTTGTACATGCATATAGGGTGGAAGTGGTTATTAAAGCTACTCAGCACACTGCAGTTAGCTCCACTGCTGCCAAGAAGAGACAGTTTTGTCTCAAATGCCACTACAAACCACTTACAGGTAAGCCAAACAAAGTATTACATCCCACAGGACGTAGCCCTTACCTTTTTTGAACGGACATAACATCATAAGCTCAAACAAAAAAGGCACTAGAGTTTTGGTTTTTTTCCTTAGAAATGCTGGCTTTGTAATTGTACCCCTTTTATTCTAAACTCACTGGTAACACTATTTTGGTAATGCTGGATGTATTACATGAAACCCAGTTCTGATCAGAATACCTCTGCCAAACTGCAGAATTAATACTGTTTTAAGATTTTGTGGTATCCTCACTGACTACAGCCCGAAGCATCAAAGCAAGAAGACAGTTCCAGATCTTGCACTCATATTGAAGCCAGTCAGGATCTAAGTTTTGGTAGACCTGTATGCCAGAAGACCTGCCCAGCTGCTCTCCAGTCACAGCTTCCTGCTCCAGACACAACCAGCAGAGATGCTTAGGCACAAATAAGTCTGTGCCATCTTTCTTGTGGCACCCACCATTTTTTATTCATTTGGTTAAATACCAGAATGGGAATTTAAGAATAAATGGGCATAAATTTCTTTTTCTAATCCTCCTTCAACATCTTTCCCTTAATCAACAGCTCTTACTACAACAGCACTGTGGGTCTGGCATTTGTGTTTCCCCCGTGTTACATCCCAGGTGGTACCCGGCTCCAGCAGCACTCCAGGCTGTAGCTGTCAGACCTGGAGGAGATCCCTCCCAAGGTGCACTGTTCTAACTATCAGTAAATTCAGATTCAATGTGCCTGGGCCAGTATGTTTCAAGGTATGAGCAATTAGAACCCTACAGTGGCTGGATGAAATGCTCCAAATTTAGGAACACTTTGTGCATTTTGACCAAATCTGCATCAATTGTTATTTTTGTTTCTAAAAACCAATCTCAGTGATCACGCCCTGTTTGAGAATCTTGCTCCCTTTCCCTGAGTTCCTAACAAAATTCAGAAGGAGGCAGCTACACCTCCTCAGCCCGTGTGAGCTCAGCAGTTAAGATCTCAAAAGAGTAGAAGCAGGCTCACCCAACAAGGTAAAGCAGTGATTTTGCTGCCTGGCACTCCCAACTGCTGCCAAAGACCTCGCTGCCTATTCTCCCAAACCAGGTATCTCGCTGCAGCCGACCTCTCCTCTGGAGCAGAACACCACAGCTGCTGGGGATTCCTGACACTCCAGTACCAAGTAGGAAACGTCAAAGCTTCAGAGGGGTCTGTTTCAGGAAACTCAAATCAAGCAATGCCCAGATCAGCTGGGAGCTCTTCAAGAACCCCCCTCCACAGCACAAGTCCCTGAAGGCATGTCACCTACCATATTTCCTTCTTTCCTTCCCTCCTTCCACTCCCTGCCACAGCTCATCCCTGCTGTATTCTCGACAGGAACTCTCATCCAGTGTCCTCATGCTTTGGCTGTAGTTACTAAGGAGAATGTTCCAAAAGCTTAGCAATGGTCACAAAAGTCCTTGCTCACCCGCCCCTGAGCACAGGACTTTTGTAAGCTTCACTTTGCTGCCAGCATGATGCCAAAAAAACAAAACAAAGGGTGAAGAAAGTTTCATTTGCTGGAAACTATCTCCTACCTTCAAAGAAAAGCAAGGATTAGACTGATATTCATTTATCCAATAGTACGGACTAAAGCAACTACTCTGGGACTACCAGACTTCAGGAAGTTCACATGAAAATATCTGTTCTAATAATGTACCAAAAAGCAATGAAATCCAATGTAGAAGTTTTGCAATTAAGTATTTTCCATGATCCAAACCAAAAGTCTATTTGAGCCACCATGGATCATGATGACTGTGGGGGTTTTTGATTTTTTGTGTTTTTAATCAACATGGTTTCTATATCTTTGGGGAGGGAAGGAAAAAAATAATAGTCCTTGAGGCTGTAATGGGCCTCTGCTGTGTTTTTTCAGATCAGCTGAGTTTCATGAAGCATCCCTGGATATCCAACCACTTTCTGTCAGAAAGTTTAAAATCCTTTTCTTCAGTACCTTATCTAAGTAACTGGGAAGGCGACTCTTTGAAGGAATTCCTTGTCTTTTTTGGAGATGATCTTTAATGATGATAGTTTTTACAGTCACGTAACGTGCAGGAGTCAAGTTCAGAGAGCTGCAGAGCACCTTTTCCCTGTCCGATAAGAGTTCAAAGCCAGGCAGGTTTTCAATGGCAGCAAATTCACCTTCTTTACCCTCTTCCTTCCCTCTCTTGGAACTAGCTATGTTCTTGTTCTCCTTCCTCTTTTCCCGTTTGTGCCTGGCTGCCTCGTACTCCGCCGACTCTTCCATTTTGGTGATCCCATTTCGCCGGTACCGCTGCAGCTCCCGAATCTTTGCTCGAAGTATCCTCTCCTTGTGCATGTTCTCAAAGAAGTCTTCAAACTCCTTACAAGACATGAACTGGTACAAAGGCCTCAGTTTCAGCCTCAACTCCTTCTCTTCTTTTGTGATCTTTCGTTTGGGAGCTTTCTCCTTGTCTTTTTTATCCTTGCCCAGGAAAGCCGGTACCAAGTTATAGTCTCGCGCGATGTTCTTCCGCCGTTGCCTCTCCTTGAGCTTCCTTACGTACATGTCCACGTGAGCTCTTTTTAGCTCGATTTCCACGTCGTCGTCATCGTAGTTCACCGAGAGGCCACTGATCAGCGTCTCGGCGTCCTGGTCGTACTCGATCTCGTAGTCGTCGCGGAGCGGCATGTACCCCAGCTGCTGCTGCTCGGCCACCGAGATGTCCAGCGGCGGCAGCGGCGTCGTCAGGCTGGGAGACAGCGGGCCGCCGCTGGGACACGTGTGGTCCGTCACCCTGTTCGGAATAGTGTCAGGGATGCAGGCTTTTCCCAGGTTGCCATGGATATACATGCTCACATAGTGTTCCATCACCTCCTGAGGTGTTCGGGATGCTCCCACATGAGCAGCCATGTCCTCCTAAACAGAAAAAAAGGAGGAGTGATAAAATGATTCCCATTACAACTCCAGCATAATGAGCACTCAGGAAAGAGCACAACTTTTTCCCCGCTCCTCAAAAGCCAACTCCCAGTACCTAAACTTCTCTAGCAATACTTGTGTTGCCATCAGATCTGTGATTTCAGCTCTGGGTGAGCATTTACAGTGCACCCTGGTGATTCCTGAGGCATTCCCACAAAGCCAGCACACCATGACCAGGAAGCTGTCCAAGTCCAAAGCCAACACCAATAGCACTGTACAGCTTGGGTTTTGCTTGTATAGATCACATTACTGAGGATCAACGTGGAAACAGACAAACAGTATGCACTGTGAGAATAACAATACTTATTATTTTCTGGTTATTTAAGAACTAAGCAAGCTGCAATAATCGTACGCTTTAAGGTTTTGAAAAAGTCTTTATATTTAACAAAGCAAAATATAAGTAACAACAAATCAAGTGAATCAAAAATTAATCAAATGGTCCAGCAGAGGGCAATGAGGATGACTGGGGGACAGAAGTGTCTCTCTTACAAAGACAGGATGAGGGAGTTGGGCTTGTTCAGCCTCAAAAAGAGACAACTGAGAGGGGACATCACCAATGTCCATCAGTATCTGAAGGGAGGTGTCAGCGGATGGAGCCAGGCTCTGCTCTGAGGTGCCAAGCAATAGAACAAGAGGCAACAAGCAGAAACTGAAGCACAGGAAATCCCATATGTACATGAGGAAGAACTTCTTCACTGTGCAGGTGACTGAGCACTAGGACAGGCTGCCCAGAGAGGCTGCAGAGTCTCCCTCACTGGAAATAGGAAAGAACCGTCTGTATGCAATCCTGTGCAGTGTGCTCTGGGATGACCCACTGTAGTCTCTTCCAACCTGACCCATTCTGTGATTATGAAACGACACTTTCTTACTGCTGTTTATTTAAAACCAAGCCTGGCTGTGCTTAGGAGGCTGTGCAGGGAAGGCGAGCAGCCAGCCCGCAGCTGGGACATACTGAAAGCAAAGGCCGAGCACGGATAAGAGGCAGGTGCAAGATCTGTGACACGGAGGCGCTGACGGGAGGCAAACGCAGAACTTCAGGTAGCGACAGGTCCGAGCTGCCGGGTGCGCTCCTCGGACCAGCGGGGAGCCCGCAAGGAGCCCGTCCGGAGCCACCCCCGGCACGGCCCCGCCAGAGAGGGGCAGCCCGGGGTCCGCAGCGCAGGACGCGCCCCCGGGGGCTGCTGTCAGGGCCGCTGGTCCGAGGAGGAGGATCGCCCCCTCCCCTTGTCCCTCGCCCCTCACCACTTACCCAGTTGCCGAAGCCGAACTGTTCGATAGCATCCAGCAGCAGCTGCTCCTCGCGGCTGCTCCAGCCGCCCTCGGCCTCGGCGCCCCAGAGGGTGAAGCGGCCGCCGTCCACCAGCTGGTAGCCGTGCCATCGGCGGTGCGGGCCGATCTCGGCGCCGGCCGAGAAGCACTCGGGGCAGAGCTCGATGTCGGCGCACTCGGTGCAGCGGAAGCGTAGCGGGCTCACCTCGGCCAGGCAGTACACGCAGTACTTCTTCCCCAGTTCCGCCATCTTACCCCGCCCGCGCGCGCGCGCGGCCGCACCCCCGGCACCCGAGCCGCCAATGACAGCGAGNGGCCGAGCCGGTGCCCGGCAACGGGGGAAGCGGGGCGGGGCCGGGAGAGCGGAGACGGGAGCAGCCTTAGCATCCTCATCACATTTCACACGGAAGCACCTCTTCCCCGCGCAGGTGAGGGTTAAATTAATAGAGCATTCTTCTTGTAGTTCTACTTCCCTCGGCCCACGCAAAAAACATCAGGGTGAGGCGTGAAATCCAAGAACTATTTGGTTACTACTCTATGGACTTTGAGCACATGAAGAAAGAGCTAGACTGTGATGAGATCCCGAAGCTCAAAAAGAAGGTCTCGAACACAGTCCGTATTCTCAGCCACCTCGTGGAAAAACTGGAGTTAATGGAAGCGGAAAGCCAAGGCAGAAAGTCTGAACTGATGGGCATCGAAACGCGTCAGAGGAGAGCGATATCCTGACCGAAACAAAGCCGGCCAGAGCCAGCCTGTGGTTAAAGAACCTGAAACTGCAGCAGGAATGTGGGTGGCTTGGAACTGAGATAGCGCTTCAGGACTTTGAAGAAAAGGTGGATACTGTAGAGCTGCTGAGTCAGCAGCTGGAAACGCAGAAATGCCACTACACTGGGCTGACCCCTGCTTGTAGGGGAATTCAGATAAAAAGCCAGAAAGCAAATTCCTCGTTCCGTGCTGAGCATGGCTGAAGAAACCTGGAATTATTATTTAGGAAAACAAGAAAAGTAAATCTAGTTTTGAATAAATGTGTGCAATTCCTGTAACAGATACAATATAAATCTCTTTCGGTATTGAATCGGTGTCAGCTTAGAGAACAAAACTGATTTTACATTCTGATTCTGCATATGAGAAGATACTTCAGCAAAGGAAGCGGGACAGCTGCCCACTCACTGGATAAACCGTGCCAGCCAGGGCTTTGCCTGCATTCCACATGTAGCCTTCTTGCACAGGTACTGCCTTCTCTCCCCTCTTTTATTTATTATTTGGTCCTTCAACGTCTTTTCACTTAAGCAACAGGAAGCTTCTCCACTTTAAGTTCTGAACTTATTCCTATGTCAGAAGTAAAACAATACTGTCTTAACTTGAGCACAAATTGCTTTGTGCTTATGATACTTGCAATGAACTAAGATTTCCTCTTCTCAAACAAAGCGAGGATAAGGTATTTAAGCATTTTTGAGTTCTGTGCATGTCATAAAGATGTATTTACAAATATTTTTCATAATAAATATATCAGACCTGAGGTGTAGTCCAGAGAAAGGTGTATGAAAAGGGATAAAGCCACAGGCATGGTAAGTATCAGATCTTCTAAATGTCTCATAGAATTTAACAGGTATTTTAACACGAGAACTTGGAAAGCATCAGCAAAATGTCCTCCACCTTCAATACACAAATGGCCCAAAGTCCTCTTTTTGAACAGACAAGAACTGCTGAAGCCACTTGTGAAGAAAAAGTACTAGAATTTTTAATACCTCAATTACACTGACAACAGCTGATTAAGATAACTTTACATGACTTTATTTAACAAAACCATATATTTACAGTTGAAAAAAGTTCCAGTTTGATACACATATCTAAACAAAACAAACATGGTAACTACATAATCCAATTTAAACATGATGTACAGGAGATGTACCAACACTTCTCTATATGTCATTCTTGCGTTAAAACATTCAAAAATAAGCTGTTACAAGGTACCTTTTTCCCAAATGGAATTGTTTACTAAATGAAATAACATTAATGATTGACTACAGATTGAAGTTGCAAAACTGCTTTATTTTAAAGTGCAGATTGTAAAGAATCCCAAAGCTGATTGGAGTTTTCTGGTTTCTCTGATCTGCTGCATGTACAGTGGTACTTTTGATGTACTGCAGCAGTTTTATTTTTCCTTAAACACATGAAGAAAAAGTCTGTTTGATGGGGACATTTGCTCCATGAAAGAAATCTCATGCATCTTGTTACAGATACTTTCAAGCACCTGAACAATAAAATCGTCAAATTTTTAAATGCAATTCCCTGAATTTCTTAAGGAAGATTTCTGTAATAGCTAATTAAGAGATTTGGTATACTGCAAGAAACTTGAAAAGCTCAGTGGCAAGAAATTCTCTGCCATTACTACTCATCTCTGTTTTTATCAAAATTCAAGCGTTACTTATTGAGAAGTTGAAATAATTGCATGTTTAAGCAGGTGATTTTTTTCACATGTATTTTGTTTCAAAATAAACTGTGCAAAGCTCCTTATTGCATTGCTGTTTCTTCATTAAAGAACATACCATATATACACAAAGAAATCATTTAGAAAATATATACAACTTCTAAGAACAGATCAAATCACAAAGTAATTACATTTGCAAGTAACAAACAGTGCACAAGTGTTGCAGCAGGCCTTTTCCCCACAACTATGCCCACTGTCACTGTTACATTCAACATCTTATTGAGAAGAGAAAAAGAACAGGCTGTTGATGGCTGCCAAGATACCTAGTAGCTAAAAAATGCATTTTGAACCAGACAAATGAGCCACTCTTTTAGACTTGCTTTAAAAGAAAATACAAATGTAGTTGCAATGAAGACTTAAACCACAAAGCCAGTTACAGTACCACCTAAAAATGTATACTGAGGAAAAAGTGATCTCTGTGTTTAATAAACCGTTTAAAAGGATAGTGCAAATGTTTCGGATGGTAGGCCTCTCATATTCTTCATGGAAAGGCATATTTGTTGTAGTAATAGAAAAAGTAACATTTAAAAACACTTACTGATCTTCCTGCTTTCTATTGCACTTCAAAGCAACGGAGCATACAAGTACCAGTCATTGGAGGACAAATTCTGTACAAATTCTGAGTGAATTAACACGTTTCCTATCACATCTTAACATCTATTTTCAGTAAGTGATAACCTAGATGATGTCTTGTGGAGGAATTAAGATGACCAACAAAAAAACCACATCCATTACACCAGGTACACAAAGTGGACAGGAGAAGAGGTCAGTGAGGTATCAGACTTGCAGGCTGCATTTGCATTACACATCTTTCAAAGTGATTATGAGTCCTCACTAACCAGGGAATCTTGTTCTTACTATTCTTAATATTACAATCAAATTATCTCTCATAGAAATAATGTCTGTACCAAAGGACGGTGTTTTGATTATGTCCCACAGTCCCTTACATTGTATATTGAGTTGAGCAGTGTGCAACTATTCTTCTTGGTTTTTATTCAGACAGTGCCAAAATAATCAGCATAAACCAGCTGAAGAGCACTGGGAAACTGCTGACCAGCTGGAGGATTTAGTAACGCCTGTTCACAGTTAACACAAATATTGCTTCAGTTACATTTCCCTTTTCAATGGTCATTATTATAAAATAGGTTTTACACTATACACTATGCAATAAACATTCTTGTAAATC
The DNA here is from genome assembly GCA_013400515.1 of Erpornis zantholeuca. NCBI lineage: Eukaryota > Metazoa > Chordata > Aves > Passeriformes > Timaliidae > Erpornis > Erpornis zantholeuca. Next base: position 18,424 of record VZTN01022765.1, on the reverse strand, counting down.
AGAGGCACTCATGATTTGCCCTTCAACATTCACCTGAATGCAGAGAGGATCAAAGATGTATGAGGGATTTATGTAATGGCAGTTTCCTGCCGCTGTAACTTGCTCTCATGTATTAGAGGTTGGATAAAACGCTCAGAAATAACAGCTTGTACTTATCCTGATGGTGTCTGGCACATTTCTCAATAAACGTCTTGCACTTGTCACTCTATGGATCAGCTCCACATAACTTTCCCACTGTGGCAGCAGCAGCAGCTTCAGGAGATCCCACAAAACCTTTTCTTTTCAGCAGCAACACTGGCGAACATTAACTGCTCCCCTACCATCCTTCCTCTCCTCAGTTCTGCCAGTGAGCAAAGCTGGGCTTAAAGTAACTATCAAAATTGCATTTAACCATTTCTCAGTTTATCTGCTAAGTCCACAGTTTTACCTCCATGACTGGACACATGACGCAGGAGTGAGCAGCTGGTAGGCAAGAACATCCCAAAACAGCACTGCCCCAGGAGAGGGACACATGGAAATATGCATTCAGTAGGATGTGACCTTAGCTTTAAAGAGAGGAAAGAGAGTACAATTGGGAAATTATGCCACCTTAATGCTAGAACCCTCTTAGTGAGTTTGGAATCTAGTCTGATGAATGGAATTTCCTCCATATGCATCCAGATTGAAAAAATTAATTTCCAAGGCATCTTGAAGAATAATTAGTTTTGCACTGCTAGTTTGACTTCTCTTCCAAGCTTACTTTCTACTTAACTTTTTCTTATTAAAGAAAGGAATGTAGTTCTATGTCTACATGATTTCTTTGGTAAATGGGACTCAAGCCTAAAAAATCAGAAGCATTTCTAAAGAAATGGTCCTTACATAATTTCCAGCACCAGTTATCTAAAATCCAGATCCAGCTACTGTTACAGGTATTGGAAATATATCCTGCCTAAGAATGAAACAGGGAAACAGCTGTCAAAGCAACCAACATTGCTGAATGTCCAGTCTTTTAAAACATCAAAGCAAAAAAAATTAGAAAACCCCAAACCCTTGATATTGTTTTGTTTGACTGCCCTCATCCGAAGTACAGAATGTGTAATGCTCTCCACAGCATATGCTCATACCACTAAAAGTTTAAGGCTAAGCCTAAGTTTAATTTATAAGGGATTTATCCCCTAATTTCCTTTCTTTTTTTTTTTTTTTTTCACTCCTTCTCCTCATTTTTCTTCTCTCCCCCTTAAGGCTATTCTACTACTAAATAGAAATCTGAACTAACACTTTGATTTGCAGGCTCATACATGTCAAACAGTAATCAATACTTTTGCCACTTTAGCTCTTTTTCTGGGAGTCACTGGAGGCAAACTTAAAGTTAACGTTTCAGTGAAGGACTTCCTTTTTCCACTTCCCGGTTATCTTTCTGCAGAGCAGCCAGTATCTAGACAGTTCAAGAAATGAGAAAAAGAAAAGCATTAGATTTTAAAAAGTACTCAATAATTTATTCTGAAGAGTTTCCAATTATGTCTGACCAATACTATTTTAACTATCAAATGCAATTAAATTTAGAGAAACTCTCCACTGACAAGAGACCTCTCCCATAAGTCCTTGTGACATGGTGGACAGAAACAGATTTAACAAAGGTTTAAACTCCATCCCCCCCCCCAAACACACATTTTTGAAGGCTGTTATGTGGGGTGCTTGGCAGAATAGGACCCCTATCTCTCCTTCCCCACAAGGGAAGCAGCAGCAGGCTGGAAATGTATTTGGAATGCAATCCTCATGCACACATGACATGTTCAAGGAAGGTTAGACAATGAACAACTTGAGGAGTCACTTCTGCTGTGAAGGTTAGAAATCCTCATCTCAAAGAGAAAGCTGGCAATCCCCAGCATCTAAGGGCACTGCTACTGCAGGAAAGAACCAGAAACACTGCTGAATTGCAGCTGAACTGCCCCAAGCACTAGGTTTAACACCACCTTTCATTTTCTCTACAAAAACCAACTGGCTAAAATGGGCAGAGCTGTCGTGGAATGACTCACAAAGTGGGCTGTATTGCTGCTTTGAACAAAGAAGGAAAAAAAAAGGGGGGAGTTTCCAATCTCCAACACGAATGGCTGTTACAGCCAATTAATGACTTCCAGATTCAAGTGACATCTTTTTTCTTTAAACTGTAATTTAGTTGAAATTACAGTGATGAAACAATTTCTGAAATCCCATACTAAATCCCAGTAAAGAAGTCAAGAGATGCAATCACTTCTGTAGAGCCCAAAATTAGGCAGACTCAAGATCTCCAAGATCAAGATGACTGTATGATAGTGTGTCCTGACAAACTGTCATCTCTCTAGGAGTGAATTTCTGCTTTTAAGTATCAAGTTGTAATGTTGCCAGCAGCCTTTGGAATTAATAAATTTTAAAAGTTGTGTGACACTTTCCTTCATAAACTTCAGTCAATATTTCAATTTTGAATGTTGACTGAGCTCTTCCTTTCCAGAGGAGTTTAAGCTGAGGGAATCCACTCACCTCAATGTACACTAAAAGCATGGAGTGAGCTACACAGTCCTACCTACTCATAAAATCAAACACTAGCGCTGTTAAAACATACTTCCAGATGTTGCCAAATCCCATTTTCATGAGTAAAGTACAATAATCAGTTACCAAAGATTGACATCCTCTTTACCTGAGCCCATTTTTTGTTTCTACTTTGCATCTGAATGGCAGCAATAGATGTAAAGAATTCTTCTGAAGGCAAGTCCTCTGGTAGCTTTGTTAAAAACTGGGCTATATGAATAAAGTCCATTTTGGTCAAAATATCTTCAAAAAGTTTTAGTATTCCCAGCGCTGTACGGAACAAGAACTCTTCTCCATCACGGCAGAACACATCCCAGACACGACAAGCCAAGTCTAGGGGCAAAGATTTGCTGTACAATGTGAATATCCTGAAAAGCAGAACAAAATTTTAAAAATTACTGGACTACAAGAAGCCTTGGATACTCAGAGGTACACACACCAAGCACCAGTAAGTTTGATGCTTCTCAAATACTTGTAATTGAATATTCCTTTTTATATTTCAAAAGTATTTCTGTTAGTTGCAGCATACCAATCCATGAAATAATGTAAAATTGTACAACCATTAACACAGGGTCTTTAAGTTTGATTTTCTTGGATCACACCAGAAGAAACAATATATATGGTTTTACAATGGGCATGCAACGACCACAGCTATAATCAAAGGCCTATTTAATCATCGCTTCAGAGTTGAGAATTTATGCAGTTTCAGTTGCAAAAACACAAAAAGCTGAACCTTAACACAAACTGCCATGGGAATTTTGTGATTCAGATATAGGAGATGAGTAAAATTAACTCTTGTGTTCCAGGCTTGATTAACTGGCAAAGTAGTAATAGCATGAGTTTTGGAGGAAGGATCAGCTTGAACTCCCTTCAGCTGAGAGAAGCAAGCAAGGCAGATGTCCAGAGAGGTGTAGATTGTGGTGACAAGCCACACTGTGGCTCAGTGTGCCGGTACAGGTGTGATCCCCGAAGCAAAAGGGCAATACCAGAAGCAACAACCTCCTCCTAGCTGCTAAAACTGTATTCTCATTAACTACCATGAGCACATTTCTTCCTTCACCAAAATGCTGACAGCCTTACAGCCACAAACAAAAAGTTGCTCCCTCCTCTCTCCTTTATCCAACATCTCTCTACACAGCAAAGCATGAACACTGCTGCCAACAATGACCTAACAGCAAGCAATGAGAATTAAGCTTCCTGGAATCACTTTACAGTATATAAGGGGAAAGGGTTACAGTGTTTTTTCCTTCAGAATTCAGAGAGAACTTTTCCACAGATTCACAGCACAAAAATCTCCATAACACTGCAAAGAATTCTCTCCCCAGCAGAGGTCAGCAAAGGCTTAAATTTCAACCAAACCTTCCCACAACTTTTAACAAAGAACTCCTTTTCAAGTATGCTGAATTGAACAGTAGTTTTCATGGTTTTAAATCTACCCTCTATCCCCTCCAATTTTTTATTTAGGAAATTTGGATTTACATTAAAAAGATAAAATGGTAGACACACAAATATAGGTGTAGAATATGAAATAATGTATTTTCACAGCAAAATCTAGTAATCAAAAGTTTTCTGCATTATCTATTTTTTACTATATAAAAATATTCTTGGATGATGTGTCATTAAGTATATGGCTTCTTTGTAAATCAGCACACTTTAAAAAAAGGAAAAAGATATTTATTCTATAAACATCCAGATGAAACTAACATTTGCACAAATTCAGTGACAAGTGAATTGCAGGTTTATGATCCTTAGGATTTTACTGTTTTTTCTAGTTTTACATCTTACTGCAATCTTCTTATAACAAGTGGAAACATTTTAAGTCCTGTTCTCCAAAAAGCTAAGTTAGAATTATAAAAATAAACAAACAAAAGGTAGAAGTCTGGGATGAAAAACCCACACACTCGTTCATCACACATACATGAAGGTGTAAGAAGAGCAGGACACAAGTTCCTTCTTTGGGTTACTGGCTGATCCTGCACTGCAGACCACATATACTTTGTATACTCTTTCAATCTTTTTGCACAGTCACACACATATAAAACTGTACTGCCACACAATACCTCCTACATGGCAGAATTAAGACTTTTGCCTGTACACACATGTACAGGAAACAGCAACAGCTTTTCAATTTAAAAGGAACACTGTAATAGGAAGCAATTGCACTGAGTCCTTTCCTAGTCACCAAGTAGCAGGCAAACACTCAAGCAGAAACAAGCCCTAGTTAAAGATAAATAACAATGCCAAATTTTTGGACCTGTTTTTATTCACAAAAGCTATTATTCTGTTATGATTCAGACCTAACCTGAATAACCCATTTGTATTAAATCAACTATGCAGAAAATTAACTGTCAAAAGAAAGAACTATTTATTAGAACACTACTTTTATATGAAAGTATTTACTAGCATCAAAAAAGCTGTCACATCAAATAAGGTATTTGCCATTAAGCCCTTCATAATTTGGAAGGAAGCGCCATTTGCTGGAACTTAAGAAGGCAATTAACTTTCATTAATATTTGCTTGGAATTGATGCGTCAAGCCCTAACAGCAGAGTCTGGGCCCCTAGAACAAGCAGTGAAAGTAGGAATCTTTGCTTAGAATGGATACGACATTTCATCCCTTCAAACTGAAGGACATATTTTCCTACTGGAAGACATATTTATTAAACATCTGAGCTACTGGTCTGAAATGCAGCTGAAATTCATTAGAGTAATAAAGCAGCTGCCAGACTGAAGCAGTTCCAGCAGTGCCTTTCAGCAGCAATGGCACACTCCTTGCACATGACCTGCTGTCACTGTACTGTGAGATGACTTCTGCCTGCAGTTCTCTTCCAATCCACTCTTAAGTTGCAGGTGCAGACAACACAGCTAACTCACACAGACATATCCATGGTCAGAGCAATGTGGGTGCAGGCTCCTGGCCTCTCTCTGTTTGCAAGAGGAAAAAAAAGAAGCACCAAATGCTCCTGCTCCTCCCCAGTCCTGCTAATGATGAAAGTGTACTTTGAGGTAGACACATGAAGTCCTGACTGGTTTGCTGCTTACAGGGAAAGCGAATGACCATAAAGTCATCAAGAAAGCAAAGCACTGCTACCATGATAATCATAGGCTCCATATGTCTTTCCTTTGCTTCTTCTTCTCCCCTCTCATTTTCTATTTTCTTTCCTTTTTAATTAAAAAGTCTTTAAAGACATTAAGAGCAATGCAGACAGGTAAGCCAGATTTTGGATTGGCAACTCACACACAACACTCTTGCAAATCACATCTTACATATTCTTGCACTACACATTCCTTTCCCAGGTCTGCCAATTTTAACATCATTACAGTCTAAAAAAAAGTGGAAGTATTTATTTTATTTCTTATTTGGAAAAATAAAAAGTAAATAGTATTTAATATAAAATGCTGACTACAAGACAGCATTTTTGGGGGGGAGTGGAGACTAACTGGCATGACATGGACTATGCTCTTCTTAAAGTAACAGAAAGCAAGCTTATAAATACTTTACTGGAAGTGCCCACTAAAAATGGCCACATGAAGTGGCTTGGACCTTTATCATAACAAGCACATGGTGTCAATAGAAAGCTCATGTTCACAGAGCACAATCACAGTCCATGTAATACTAAAGAACCACTGATCAATCCATCAGTACAAACACAGCCCTCGGCTATAATTGTTGCCAGAATGATTTTTCTGAGTAGGGATAAAGAAGTGTTTGTATAGCAGCAGCAGGCCACAAATAGACAGCATGGGTCCTTGGCAAATCCACATTCTACTCAGCTCACAAGAGCCTGCGGAACATCAGCTGACAGAGTGAGAGGCCAAGACTGGGCTGCTCAGACACACACTATTTCCCCTCTGTTCTTTGTGAGCCTGACTGCACGTTCCTCTTTACAACTCTTTCACACTTGATCCCCTTTACACTCACCCAAAAAAATGAAAACCCTGTGTAGCTTTTGAATTTTTTTCTACAAGATTTATCAGTTGGAGTTTAGGCTTAAAGCACACAGGTCCTTTTTAAATGAGATGCCTTACTATTGGCAGGTATCCCCCGATAATCATGTGACAATACCTTTTAATTAAACTATTCAGTCCTTGAGTTTTCCCATCATAGAGTGCTGGAATTAAACTAGCAGGGGGGCTTCTCCTCCCTAAGTCCTCTACCAGCTCCAAAAAAACCTGCACAGCTGGGCCCACCTACAGCATTTCTTTTTCTTGGAACATATCCCTTCAAAAATTATTTAAGCACACCAATTTTACTGCTGTTCTCTGCAGCACGGGTTACAGGAAGAAGCATAAAGGAGACTGGTTGACTCCACTGTAATTGTGGCAGGAGCAGGAGGGTTTCCCAGCAACTGGTCTGTGCAGCACTGGCTACTGGAGCCTCCCAGAGCTGGCACCAGCTGAGATTTACTGCACACATGCCTGCACAGTAACCACACCAGCCACTGGAATAACAGCAGGCATCCCTTCGGAGCTCAGAACAAATATTCATTTAATTAAAATTAATGTTAGAGCAAGGCTGTTTCACAGAGATTTTTAGCTACAAGCAAAAGGTCTGCCTACTCAAAGCAACACTATACCATATTCTTCCCTGACTTTAAACACACTGCAGCCACACTCTTAGTGGCAATTTAAAAGAAAAATCTAAATCTGTTTCCTACAATATCAAAGTATTTTGAAGCAGAAAGTATGTATGCACACACACACACACGAATACACTTACACATATATTTAAGCAAAATATTTAAGTTTTACATAAATACAACCTGCACTGTCAACAAAATTAAGTAGAGTGGTATAAGCTGTGTAGTCCAAGACAAGTGTTGGACAAAAAGTTTAATGCAGTATTGGGCAGGTCAAATAGCCTACATCCCTGTTCAAGATCACAGTGTTGTAACTCTGTAGGGATGGGAAGGAACAGAGTAAATTGTCCTGGGGATTAAAATAAACAACTTGAATATGGATGCAGGTGATCAGGAAGAAATGCTAATTGGCAGTTCACTGATACAAAGACCTGGAGAAGCACCATCCACAGTCACTCCTGACTGAAGTTTCTTTAAAGTGCTCTTAACAACGCCCATAGAGGTAATAAGAGGGGGACCTGATATGTCTCAAGACTTCAATAACACCTTGATACTTACTTGATCGCTTCAGTTCTTTGCTCACAAGTCACTATTTTTTTTTTTCTTGTTTGTTTTGGTTTTGTATTTGGGTTTTTTCCCTATATCTGTACTAAGTAATAACATAAATATTTATTCAAGAAAATACAATAAAGAGTATTCTATCAAAACAAAATTGCTGAAGGGAATGTAAACTTTCAATCTTCTGTCCAAACAGTCTTTTTCCCTAAATCTCTAATTTCTGGTATTGTTTCTCAGGATTTCTTCTTTACACCATAAAGTTAGACAACAGCATGATATTAACATGCCTGTCCCATAAGGATGCTCAATTTTAGTTTCTCCTACATAATAATCACCTCATTTATGACAGCATCATCTCCAACTAGTTATCTATAGTATCACAGAATACCCTGACTTGGAAAGGACCCACAAAGATTACGGAGTCCAATTCCCAGTCCTGCACAGGAGCTACATCATGTGCATGAGAGCATTGTCTGGAAGCTTCTTGAACTCTGCCAGGCTTGGTGCTGTGACCACTTCCAGGTGACCACTTCCCTGGGGAGCCTGTTGCAGTGCCCAACTGCCCTCTGGGAAGAAGAATCTTTTCCTAATGTTTAACTTAAATCTCCCCTGACACAGCTTCCTACACTGGGCACCACAGAGAAAGGATCAGTGTCTGCCCCTCCTCTTCCCCTCGAGAGGAAGTTGTAACTGCAATGACGTCTCATCTCCATCTCCTCTGCTCCAGGCTGAACAGACCACATGACCTCTGCCACTCCTCACACAGCTTCCCCTCAAGGCCCTTCATCATCTTTGTTGTCCTCCTTTGGACACTCTCTAATAGTTTAATGTCTTCCTTTTATTGTGGCATCCAAAAGGACCCAAAATCACCCCCAGGACTTGAGGTGAGCCCACCCCAGTGCAGGGCAGAGCAGGACAATCCCTTCCCTTGCCTGGCTAGTGATGCTGTGCCTGATGCCCCCCAAGACATGGGTGGCTCTCCTGGCTGCCAGGACACTGCTGACTCACGTTCAACTTGACATCGACCAGGACCCCCAGGTCCCCTTCTAGCATCTCATTCCCCAGTCTGTCCATCCATCTGGGGTTGCCCCATCCCAGCTGTAGAATCCAAATAGGTTACTGTGAGAGACAGTATCAAAATCTTCACTGAAGTCCAGAAATACCACATCTACCTAACTAGGTGGGTAACCTTGTCATAAAAGGAAATTAAGTTTGTGAAACAGGACTTCCACCATGTGAACCTGTGCTGGCTGTGCTATCCTCCAGGTGTCTTTCAACACATCCCAGAATAACCTTCTCCATAATTTTACTAGTCACTGTAGTGACACTGACAGGCCCTTTAGTTTCCAGAGACACCCAGCCTGTCCTTCTTGAAAATTAAGACAATGTTTGCCAGCTTCCAGACAACTGGAACCTCTCCAGATTCCCAAGACTGTTCAAAAATCATTGAGAGAGGTCTCACAAGAATATCAGCCAGCTCTTGGATGAATCCCATCAGGCCCCATAGACAATAAGGCTGGAGCAGCAAATCCCACTCAGGTTCAGGGTTGAATGGAAGGTTATCATCCTCATAGCCATGGTCTTCCAGCTCAGGGCTCTGGGACCCTTAAAGCACATCATCATTGTTAAAGACCAAAGCAAAGACAGCATTAAATTTCTCTGCCTTGCCTGTGTCCCTGCTGGTGAGGTGACCATCCCCATCATGTAACAGGCTGATGTAATTTCTGGACTGTTATTGACATTATTGTCCATTAAAAATACAATAACCTGCTTATTTCAGTGTTGTCTATCCAGTTACTCTCCCACATGTTTACAGTCATCTTATTCTGATGTTCCTTTTATTCAACTGCTTCCTCCACACACATGCTTTTCACAACATTGAGGCAATACAATTTCAACATCTTTCCTCTTATCACTAAACACTCCAGGCTCTTGTCTCTTTCTTCCCTTATATTTTATCCTAGTACTTTTTCTATTCTCTGTGCATAGATCAACTTCAGTTTAATATTCTCCACGTTCACTCATAAAATTCTTCTCATAGTATTTCTCCCATTAAATGTTGGGAGAAATGAGCCTATTCATTACAACCCCCAACAATTCACCTACACATGACACATTAAAATTTAAACCCAGTGTAACAGCCAACTCACACAAAGCCCCCGTTACACCACCCTCTGCACAACAGGCATATACAAACCACGCAAATCAAGCAAAGGCAGCACGAGAAGTCCATTTGGAGCTGAATCTACCAATGGATGTTAAGGACAACAAGAACCATCTTGGCAGAAAAGGAGAGGGAGGTTCTGGTGGTCACCAAACTAAATATAAGCCAGCAATGTGCCTTTGCAGCAAAGATAGTTCACAAACTCCTGGGCTGCAGAAGAAACACTACTGCCAGTGTGCAAAGGCAGGTCATCCACCTACTCAGCACTGACAAGCCAGCTCTGGGCTTCCTAGTACAAGAGAGACATGGATTTACTGTAGCAAGTCCAGCTCACCATGAATGTGATGAAAGGCTTGAACATGTGACACAGAGGGAGAGGCTGAGCAGGCTGAGACTGTTCAGCTGGGAGAAGAGATGACTTGGACCTAAATGCCTAAAACCACTTGACAGGAGCATGAAAAGAAGACAGAACCAGACTCTTCCTGGTTGTATCTAGTGAAAGAACAAGAACCAACAAGTACAAAATGAAATTAAAGTCTGTTTTAAACATAAGAAAATGAAAAACTTGTTAACTACAAGAGTGGTTGAACACTGGAACAGAGTTGCCTGAAGAGACTATGAAGTCTCATTCCTTGGAGATACTCAGCTCCTAGACAGATAAGGTCTCCAGCAAGCTGCTCTAATGGACTGTGCTTTAAAAAGTGGTTTCAGATTAGATGATCTCAGAGGACGTCTCCAATACTTCAGAAATTCTATGATCCTATGAAAATTAATTATTCAAACTTCAAGCTTGTATTGGATTGATTTACTTTAAATGTATTTTTGTTTAAGAGATTGGCAACATGTTGAGTGCTACCAACCAACTAGGTCTTAAAGACCGTGAGGTTCAGATAAAATTGCATTAACCTTACAAATATTTCCCAAAAGAACATACCACTAATCTCAGGAAAAAATCCTGCTGTGAAAAAATCCTGCTGTTACCATTGGGCATTTATTCTTTTACTTAAGGTATTTGTCAGATACCTGAGAACAGAAGACATTGTCAACAATGAAAGGGCAAACCAATTTTTCACAAAAAATCTTTCATGTCATCCCAAAACTGACAATAAACTCTTGCTGAAAAGACATTTTAACTGCCCTGAACCAAGGTCTGATAGGCACAAATGCAAACACTCAATTTGGAGTGCATAAAACCACACTGAAATTTGGCAGAAGTGCAAATAAGATCTTTGTCTTTTTTCCTCTCTAAAGAAAATGTTCTGATTATACTAGAACTAAAAGGGAAGACAGTTTCATCTAATAAAAATACTCTAATTGCTTGTCTGCTAAGTGCAATAGCTTTTCTGTAGCTTCGATTTTACATTGTGTGGACAAATGTTTTAATTAGGCTTTTCCTGATCTGTGCAGGACAAAGTATACATTTCAAATGTGAGACTGGCAATATTTTCTGAATAGACAACCCTGGTACACATGTACATATGCAACAGACATTTTCTCAGAAGATCAATTCAAACAGGCTCTACATATGGATAAACACTGCTATCCAGCAGTATTTCAAAATAAACTTCCAACTTAACACAAGTACAATAATAAAGGTTAGGAAAATGTTAAATACCACAGAAGCATGTGGGAATGATTTAGATTGCAACTCAAGTACTGAACAAAAAATAAAGCCTTTATATTAGAAGAATGTTAAAGCAGGTAAGAACATTGCAGGTTCTGTCATGAACACTGACACAGAGCTGTATGCTACACACATCAGTAATTACAGTTTCAATGTCTTACCAATCAATTAGGTAGATGTCTGGAGTTAAGTTATTTTTTTTGAAGTGAGCAAATAACTTTGGCAGATTTTCTTCAAAGAATACCTCAAATGCGGCAAAGTAAGTCAACATCTAGGAAAATATAACAGGGACAAAACAAGCAGTTAGCCGTGTTATTGACAGGCTTAAATGTATTATCTGTTGTTGGATTAACATTCTTCAAAAACAGGATCAAATTAATTACATGATACTTTAAAGAGCTAAGCATTTACATAAAAGGCAGCATCTGCAAGCACTAAGAGCTTAAGATCCACTCTATATATGATTCTCATGCTAAACAATGTAACATTTGCTTTGGGTCTTGGCCAGCTTCCTTTGGAAAGAAAAATACCAGCAGGAGAGAAGTTTTTTGCTGATTTCTCAAAATAATTATAACAGAATGGTGTTTTATGCTTGTGGCAGTAATTTGATATTATACTGAACAAAATCCAATGGAACATAATGAAATGCAAAACTAAAATAATGTTAATACTTCACAGCAACAGGGAAGAGTCCAGTATATTTCAGTCATAAATCATATTCTAATACCAAAGCTATTCTAATAGTCTAATACCAACATAATACCATATATTCTACATTTAGATAATAGGCATTTCTTTCACAAAAAGGAAGATACGAGTTTCATACAAATAATTTAAAGACTGGGACAAAACACCTATGCAAGAGAAACAGTTTGTAACTCTCTGACATCACAACCCTTGAACTTCATTGCTTTTAATACAATAACTTTTATGCTACTTTAAACTTTGACTAAATAGTCAAATTTCATAACAGAAAGCATGTTAAAAACAAATCTTCCAATTCAACCAAGAGTTAAAAACAAAAGGTAATTTAATCACCCTCCCTAATACTATAGGGAGAAAAGTTACACCAAGTCCTTGAATGATTCAGTAATATAACTACAATATCCCAATAAAAGCAAAAAAGAAAGGCTGTGATTTCTTCAAAGTCTGAGTTGCAACAGCATACATCTTCCCAGAGCATCATGACAGTAAAGGGAAAAGAGGCTCCTTTTGGAGACTTCTGTGTGTAATCCTTTTAAAGGATGACAAGTTTGTTTTCTAGGTTTTTTTAATGTCCTTATGGAAGTCTTTCCCATTTCATCTGAATGAAGTGACAGATGGTGGACAACTTCCATTAACAGTGATAAATAAAAAACTGAGCCTGGTAGTCAGTACAAGTATAAGGCTTTAAGTCAATGAGAGAAGGGTGTATGCTACAGAAATAGCTGAAGTGATGTGAAATCTCTAACCATCAGTTACTGAGAAACAGCTTCATGTCAAACATGACACCAGAAATCCAGGAGCCCACTTTAGAGAGCTGTACCCTTGAAACAGCTTCTCAGTGTGGATTTTTAAATGCATGAAATCCAAGCACCTATGAGACCTGTGAGTATAAGAGGGAAGTAGGTAATGCATCAGACAGTCCTACTTTCAAAATGATCTGCTGGCACCACTGGAAGACAGTTCTACTGAAGTTCCTACTTTCAAAAGTACTGCAGAGACAGGACCTTACATATAACTGCTACAGTAATTTCTATTGATAGCAATGTGGGCAGCAGTACAAGTAGTTATTTTGATCAAATGCACATTCAACAAGACATTTCCTTAGTGGCAATGAAAAAAAAATAGCCAACAAAAGCAGTCAAGATAAACCTGTATAAATACTATTATTTACACAACAAACTTATGCTGGTATTATTTTTGATTCATTTACTACACAACAAATCAGCATTTGCTTATTAAGCTGACAGATAAAGATAAGGGTAGAAAGAAAAGAAAGAAAAAGATAAGGGTAGACTACAGATCAATATGTTCACCACAGAAAGGAAAAACCATCTCACTCAAGTGTCACTAGTCTCTTTGAAATATTAGATGAGGTTTCCCTTGTGTTGTTAAATCATGAGTTTGCTTTCATGATGTTAATATTTCATGTATCACCATCTCTGCCCTCTCTAAGCACACATTTATCACATAGTCCCTATTTGGCCAGGCTAACAGAACTGAACAGCACTATCAGAGAATAAGAAACCCCACTAGCTCAGGTAAAAAAATATTTATCTTACTCTATCCAATTTAATTCCAAAACCATCTTCACAAAAACCATATTTACATGCTGAATGCACAAGCATGTCCTCTTTTTCCAAGTACTGTAATGGAGATAGCTGATACTGCTCCCAGCAATGCTGTCTGCCCGTGGCACATTTTCCCATGGTATTTACAACTGATGAAATTCAGGGACTGAACAGGGAATGCTTTTCCAGCAGGAATACTTATGGGATTTCTAATGTCTACTTTTTAAGCAACAACAGTGTCTGTTGCCATCATCCATTCCCTTGCTTTATTTCTTGCATTTAAGAGGCAGATCCTATTTTCACTGTGCTAAGAGGTATGTGAAAAAGAAATACAAGATGCTATCCTTTTTTTACACAAAAATACCTTTAAAGTAAATTAAAACCACATTTGAGGAGATGTATCTTATTTTGCTAGTATACCTGCTAACATGGAAATGTAGAGACTCCAGCCAGCTCCCACAGAAAACCCAAGGGGTCAGAGGTTTCTTTCTCTGGAAAGGAGCCTGTGGGACTCAAACACAGCTGCCACAGGAAAATATGGAAAACCTGGTTCTCCCTGCACCAGTTTGTTTTTAGCAACCTATTACCCTACAACAAAAAGCACCTTCAAGACATTTACATTAAGGTGTTTTCAGCGTTCAACTGCAGTGCTGCTGCAAACTACCTACAGTGATATTCTGATAACTATGCTCTGAGCATCATAAAATAGCTACTCAACAATTTCATTCACATGTCTTGTTCAAAAAGATTGATGTGGTGATCTTCAGTTCAGTTTGACTTTTTTGAGGGATTCTGCATATGCACGTTGAGGTTTTGGTTTGCTTATCAAGTGTCTTGCTTTAAAATAAATTCTGATTTGTTTTTCAAGCTGCTGAAATAATAGATTTTTATTTTCTTAAACTTTCCCTACACACTATCCACAACATGTTGATTACAGGTTTTTTTTCATACTTACAAGGCCATGGTCCACACGGAAAAACGCCATCTGACAGGGCTTATTTAAAAGGTTAGAAAAAGCAATGAAGGCATCTGCAGTATCCAAATTCAAGATCAATACAGCTGCTATGAATGACATGCCCTGTACCTGAAGAAAGGAGAAGTGTTACCCTTTAGCAATAACTGTATTATACTGCCTCATTTTGTCCTCGTGTTCACTAGTGTTTAATGCGCTCACTGAGCTGCTGCATCTTGAGAAGTGTTTAGAAAAGCAGGATTTTTCAACCCCCATGTCCCTTGATATCACATGTTCAGCACATGGAAGCTAACAATTCCCATGTTGCTTTCTTTCAAAGACTCCCAGTTAAACTCCCAAGATGAACTTGGTTTCAACAGTGCTTTCAAATATATAGAATGAAGATTTTTTTGAAGAATAAGGTGTTTCTAAGTAATTCTTTTTATTCCAGGGATGGGTCATCTAGATCCTTATTTGTGGAAAGCCGGACTTGGACCCTAGAGACAAAGCCTGTACTTTTGTTTTACAATCAATTACCAGCAGTTAAAGACAACTGCACTGACTCATTTGACAAACAAAACCATTTTAAGATTATACTCTTGTTCCATTTACCCGAAGTTCATGATATTATTCCCTTTCTCTACAAAGTCTGTTGTGGAATCCAGGCAAACCTCTCTCAGCCTGAGGGTGCAGTGCTGCCATTGTGAGTCACATGGAGCAAGGTGTGACTGTCATTCCTGCAAACCTGAGGAACAAGCTCCTTCCCAACACAACAGGTTGTTGCTGTGCCACATGAAGCACAGCAGCTGATCTGCCCTTTGTCTCATTTCCCCGCAGTCATGTTCAGCAGCTCTTGCCAAGCATTAGGACCTATCTGCAAAGTAGGAACGTCCTCTCTCTATGCTTGCCTTGTCTAAAACTGCTCCTGAATAAGGAGTAGACTCTGTATAACCCTGCTCTGCATACAAAAACTAAATGAAATCTATTCATAATTACTACTTCAAATACTATGAGTGAGCTCACATAGCTTTAATGGGCATGGCTTTACAAGCTGGTCCAGAAGCTCACAGTGCTAAGGCACGGAAATGCCAATCATTTCAATTCAACTGCAGTCTCAGTAAGACTGATAGTAACAATAAGGACTTAACTACACCTTCTCTTTGATTCTACTTTTCATATTATCTACTTTTGAGTACAAATATGAGTTTTTCCAATTATTTAACCTGTAAAAAGCTTAAATCTAGCAAAAGAAATGTTATATGCACTTCTCAAGCATGTACTGGAATAGAAAAAAGCACACACAAACCCCACAAAACCATTTAATACTGGTCTAAAAAGAACTGATTAATACAATCCTTCTTCCCCTAAAAAATATCTCCCTCCCCATCCCTGAAAAAATAAATTCTTCACTTACATAGCCTACGTCAGGTCTGTAACAAGTATAGGCTCCTAAAATACTGTGCAACGTGTCATGGTAAGGACCACCCTATAATTAAACAAAAACAAAATAATACATCTGATTATACAACAAGCATGTTAAAAAATCTTCAGATGGTCTCTCTTACTGCTGACAAAGGACACATTCTTTCCCAGTGCAGCTTAGAACAGTTGAAGTACTCCAAATAATTTCAGCTTTAACAGAATGTAACAACTGTCCAAACCCCATTTATTATAAATACATACATGCAAGCCTAAAAGATTCCTTATACCTCATCAGCACTTTGACAATAGTGCAAAGAAAGTAGAGCAATAATGCAAACCACATAATTGTCTCTGAGACTGGGGCAGAACTCAACCATGAAGAAAACAGTCAAAAAAGCAATATGCCATAACACAGAAAGAGCATATTGAGAAGGACATGTACAGCTAAAAAGAACTTCACATTGGTGACTATTAATAGCTGCCATATCTTGCAGTGAGTACTGTAACTGAGAGTTTCCAAAGTGAAAAGTTTTTCACCTAAAAATGTTCATTTATCACAATCTAAACCTTTTACAGGGCCTGCTGAAATTTGTACATAGAAGGACAAAATCTGATTAAACTGAGTCACTAAAGCACCCAAAGCCATACGAGTTAAATCACTTTTGCATCAAACCAAAGAAAAGGCCAACCAGTCCCATTTGTTTGAGGTGTTCTCTCTCACTGTGTATTTATAACATTTATAACCATCAGCATTGATTCACTGACTTGGGAACACTCACCTGCATCAGACAGAAACCTGCATGAGCTAGGTTAGGTAAATCACAATGATTACCCAACAGTTTGGAGTTCTGTATGTACCTTAATGTTACTCTTTTCTAGATTATTTCTAGTTTCCATCTCTAGGAACTTTACCCTCTCAAGATGTGTACATCTTCAGAACTCAATGGCCTGTTCCAACCAAGGGACATGCAATATTATGGAAACCTAATTTCCCTGAGAAGTCAAGACAAAAGCTAACATTGCTTACTTGTTGGAATATACAGAGACTAGGAAATGTTCTTGAGATATCCAGTTTTATTAACTCCAAGCTTGCTTCTCTGTCAGCTGCAGAAAATCCAGCATCTGCAAAAGCCAAAGTTACTGCATGTATTACAAAGATCAGTGTACACTCGATCTTGCTTTTATTTCCCAGTTTTTTATTTTATTATTTCCACTGTTTTGCACAGTTCATTTATTTTGATGTGAATGCTAGGGAATAAGGCTACAGACAGAACAATTCCCCAAATTCAGCACACAGCCTAAGCAGAAAGTATGTCCTGACCTAGAGCAACCCTGCAGTGCCCAGTGACCCTCAATATGTTTTGAAGCAAAATGGGGAAAGATGCAGGGCAAGGCAGGTCAGGCACTTTTCTTGTATCTGCTGACAAATCATTAGAGATTTAGA
>VZTN01022764.1:174350-260725 GCA_013400515.1 Erpornis zantholeuca | reverse complement strand
TTGTAAGCAGCTGTATATGCAGTGAGATTCAATATGGCTTCAACGCCGTAAACTTTAGATTTTCGAGGAAACATGTCATCTGATTTGGTAATAGTTTGCTTGTTGCTTTTCTCTTTTGTCCATCTTTCCTTTCAACGAAATAGGACACACAATTACTTTGGGGAGAACATCTTTGTCACAAAAATAAACATCCTTTTTGCAAAATGAAAGTAAACACATTACTTCAGATTCTCATCAGTGCCTTTAAAAGTAATAATACTGCAAAAGGTGGTAAACATTTAAGCATTGCAACGTCTGCTCCATTGGAACACACAACTCCTATGCCCTACTGGGTGTCCAGGGGTGGTTTTGATTCCAGAGTTGTTTCCATGTGCTGAATGTTCACCAAGAGCCGAGCTGGGTAAGCTCAGGAGTGCAGCTGTAAATACTCTGGCAAGTTGTGCAGCAGATGTATGATACTGTAAGATGAAATTACAAAGCATAAAGCATTATTTCTCATTAAATGATAGAAGTCCCCCATAGCCTATGGTTTTAATTTTCTAAATTCTGTATTCCAGAAGATGATTGTTTACATTTAAAATGTCCTAAAATTTCCTCAAACTGCTGAAGTGTGTTGGAAGTTGAGACTACAGCTTTTTTAATTCAGTTGTTTGTTGCCTTGGCACAGGAGTTTCTATATATTTAGTGAGTGTCCCTGAATTCCAAGAAGATCTTTAAAATGGCAAGCAATTACGTTTGAAGTTTGGATCTCATGATGTCAATACAGATATGTAGTAAAATATTCCAGGGTGTGGTGATACTTAATCATTAATGATTGAGACTTGGGGCATTTCCTGAATATTAATGTTGGATATGAATGTTGATTGCCTGCGGTGAAATTATCACCCAGATACTTCTTCTCTCCCCTCTCTTTTTTTATTGATTGCTAATCCAGAAAGGATAAATGCAGAGTTAGGTCAGACAAATATTTGAAATCCTCTGTGAGGCACAGTGCTCAAGACAGAACGCTTGCACTCCTTTGTGTACCTCGTGGATTCCATAATTACCATGTGTGAAAATGGTTTGGTTTTTTTTTTCCCTCTAGTGACTTAATCTGTAGTTATGCAGCTCAGGCTGTAAGTTGTCCACTGGGATTTCTTCCCTCAGAATCACTTGGTAGAATCCAGCATTGCCACAAGCTTCTGTCTTGAATGATGAAGCTGATGTAGGATTTACTCTAATTGTGTAAGGGTAACTGCCACTAAGGGTAAACTGATACGATGCCACACCTTGGATGTACTTTAATACTTAATCTGCCCCTTAGGAAAGGATTGACTAGCTCATGTCAGTGCAGTGCTTTATAAAAAACTTACTCATAAAAATGTTTATGGCTAGGTTTACATGATTAATGTTTTTAGAGAAATGTGGCCTTTTGCTGCCAACACCAACTGTTAATAACCTACTAAAATACACAACTTAAACATTTCATAAATGTGTTTGGAACACACAGCGTGTGCCGTTGGTTGTGTTGTGTTCTGTAGGTCTAAACTCCTGAAAGGTCCCCCTTAATTCCTGCACAAAAGTACAGGAGGAGGTGCCAGTGAATTATCATTATGCTGTAGGTACATTGGTGGTGTTATCTGATTTCCAGGTAGTAAATTCATAGGGCATTTCTGCATATCATTTGCATGTGAAAATACACTCTTGTATCTGGTGGGAATAAACTTGGTGCATCTTTCTGTGAAACTTTCCACAGAGAAAAAGGTTTTTCAATCCTATATGTTAAACATTTGGAAGGAAACCCTTGTCCCTCTTGGGTGTCAGTGATTGCTACAGCAGGGTCCAGTCTCCCCTTTCTCCTTCCAGTAGCTGGGAAGTGTCTTCTTATCCCGTGGCTAAGAAGCAGCTTCTCTCATTTAAATGAAAAAATGTTTTATGTAGTCTGTTTTTTGTATTTCATAAATAATATATTTTAGATACTGATGATTCACCAAATTCCTTTAATCAAATCTGTGGTAGCAAGCACACATTTTCTGTAACATAGTGGCATCTGGTCTGTTGAAATTTCTAGGAAGGTAATTTCTAAGAATCAGTGCAACATGAGTTTAGACCGGTGGTTTATGTAGTCCAGTATTATGTGTCAGAAATGGCACTTGGGGAGGATTAGGGGAAAAGTGTAAGATTCACAGTGATTTCCTCTTCAAGTTCTGCCACTGCCACTTCAGAAATGTAAAGAAGCAAAATTCATAACAAGTTTTGAAGTTAAGTCACGTTCAGTATGTTTGTCTGTTTCTTTAAAAAGCCTAGTACTTGAATAATCTAAAAAAATTCTCATTTTCCTTTTAAAGTTTCAAGTTTTCATATGTTTCAAGTAGGATGCAAGTCCAGCAAATCAGCTGTATTGCCTGGTTTAATACCTCTGCATTAGCTGGGTGCCACTGAGGTCAATCAGATTCAGGTAGAACCAAGGTATCTCCAACTTCTCAGAGTTTTTGCTGTGGTTTTGTTGAACCCAGGGTAGCAGCTGGTTGGATCAATAATTGTGCCCAAGCAATACTGTTTACGTAATTTGCAGTGTTATACATGGTGTGTACAAGTTTCTCATTCAAATAATATTATTAATATTTAAAGGACCATATGTTGTGAAAATAATTGGACAGTTAGGATGATGTCCATATATTCTAACTGATGAGCCAAGTATCAGCAAGTAATTTCTCACATAACTTTTGGCCTAACATTCTCATTCATTACATACTATCAGCATGAACTGTGTCTTTTACTTTTTTGTTATCATTTAGAAATGTCAGGTCAGGGTGAGGACATGATAATTGTGCCATTGTCACAGTTTGACTTAAATTACAACAATATAACTTCCCTTTTATCAGGGGAAATGAAAATAAATGTGCTTATTCGGGTATAATTAATTTCCAATTCTAAGCTCATTAAAATTTCCTTCTTCTTACAGGTTGAGTTCAAATATATGTAGATGTTGAATACAGTGAAGTAAAAGTTTCTTCACATTGTGGCTTCCAAACTTCTTAAAAAGAGCTGTTTGGAATTTTTCCAGTTAATTTATGTTGCATTAGGGGAGGCTGTAGTTTGGATCCAAAGTTTGTTTGTCCAAAACATCCATGAACCGTTCTGGTTCTAAATGGTTCCTTCCTGGTTAAATAAACTCCCTTGGTACTAAAGGTGGGGTTGTCTGGAAGTCCAGAGTCACGGTGGAGTGTGGCCTGAAAGTATTGCTCACTATGCATTTTAAGTGAGTGTGCATATTGGGAAATACAGTATCTAGGTAAAGGAACTGTGTACTGTGTTCTCAGATTCATTTCTACAGCTCCTCTGTATCAAAGGAAGATTTTTTTTCCCCCTGCTTAATCCAAAGCAAAACTATTTCAGAAGCAGCAGTACAGAAACTTGTGTTTCTCTCAATAAATTGACTGCAGCTTTTCTGTAAATAGAGTTCTAGATGTCTAGAAAAAAAATAGGTGGTTTTGATGTCTTTTAGTTGACAGTGTCTTCTAAAGTCAGGCCAGCAAGAACATCAGGTAGATGCTGTTGCCTGAAACAATATTCCCTGACACTAGTTGAAGAATTTTGCTAATGGGTTTAATGTGGTGCTGACGGTGTCTGTGCTTGGAAGGAGGTGAGGGTATTTTTGTTGTTGTTGCCTGGTAATATTTGGTGTTTACTTACAAATAGTTTTCTTACATCATCTTCACTTCTGGTAGTGTAAAACTTTTAGTAACTGGAAAAGAAATCAAAATATCTTGTATCATATGAAATAAAATTATAGAAATCAGCATTGATACTTTAAAGGCAGCTGTTGCCTGATACTAGTTGATTTCTTGGCCACCAGAGGTAATTAGTACAAAAATACCTGAGTTTGGGCTTGTTACCAGTGTGGTGCAGCCTTTGTGACTGATGGTTTTGGTGTCAAGTTGCATTTGGAGAATTTCTTTACTCACAAATTTGATTCTTAGTGCTTTTGCCTTATGCTTCCTTTTTCCAGTGTTGGCTTTGAAATTCAACCTGGTTCATCTCTTTGCATGGCAAGTTGATTATAAACAATTCCTGTGTTACTTCTGGGCTTTTAAGAGAGTAACTTTCCTTGTCTAAGTGTGTCACGGTTTTTGTGTGTAAATACACTGGAACTTGACCGAGCATATGAGGAAAGTGTGCTAACAGCTACAATTTTCATTTAGCTTTGCTGAGTTTAAAGTTTAATTTGGCTGTACTTAGAGACTGCCTTTCTTAAGATCATAATTTATTCAAGTGATTTTTCACTCCTGTTACTTTGAAAGACTAAAATGGAGAAAACTTTTTCAGAACCTGAAACTGGCCAAAACCACTGGCAATTGCCAGTACGCACAAGTAAGGTACAATGGAAAACTTCTCCTTCTGTAATTTCAAAGTTTCAGGAGATGTAAGTGTTGTTTGTAACAGTAGGGTATTAGAAAACATTAGAAAATGGATTTTTAAACTTACAGGAGGGTCTTTGCTTCCTTGACTTCTTTGTCTAAAACAATAATCACAGAAGTTTCCCATGAACTGTATAGGAAATGTGAATACTTTTCTTGTTCACTTAACAGATATAAACTATACCTTTTTCTTTCATGTTAAGGGCAGCCTTAACTTGATCTGAATGACCTTTGCTGTAACCAAGCCAATGTTACTGTACCTCAGAGCTTTAGGGTTGGAACATGCTAATCTAGAGGGGAAGGTTTTGTGTGTCCCTTCCAGCGATGTTCCAGGAGGTATTAGAGCAGCTTTGGTGTCTGCAGAAGGCTCCGTGGCACCAGTGACAGCAGGGGACCTTTCGTAAGAAAAAGCAGGTGTTGGTTTAGACCAACAAGCTTTTTACTGCTGAAATATTTTAGAATGATGCTAAGACTTGTGCAAGATATTCCCTGCTGGATTCCCTGTGTTAAGTCTTGTTTGGTGCCCACAGCNGTAGTAAAATCAGTGGTATGGGAAGATGCAAAATAAATAACAGTGCAGTCAGGTTACTTGAGACTCTGTATGCAGGAGTTCTGATTTTCTGATTCAAGTGCTCTTTCGCTGAAACTAACTCACACTGAATTCTGCTTGTTTTAATTGTCATTGTCTCGTGTCATAATATACTTGCTTCTTATTACATAGATATTAATAAGAAGTCCTGTGACTGTGGCATTAACAAACCTTTATAAAAAGGAGGTTGGGTATTGATGTGTGAAGCTCCGTGTGAGTGGTAATCAGGGGTAACAGAGCTGAGTGGTTTATTTCTGGTGGACGTTGGTAGGTTGGATCTGTTGAGGATTACCTGCTCGCTGACACGTGTGCCAGGGAAGGGAAAATCAATTAACAGCAGTTGGGACTCTGGAAAGAAATACTTTAAAACCACCCTGAATAGAGTAGAAACTGCTTTGAATTCCAGTTTATAACAGAATTGAAGTGTGTCTGTGTTTGAATGTAGAGTAAGAGCTCTGATTAACCAGTGGATTGCTGGAAGCTG
The DNA here is from genome assembly GCA_013400515.1 of Erpornis zantholeuca. Classification (NCBI taxonomy): domain Eukaryota; kingdom Metazoa; phylum Chordata; class Aves; order Passeriformes; family Timaliidae; genus Erpornis; species Erpornis zantholeuca. Next base: position 255,252 of record VZTN01022764.1, on the reverse strand, counting down.
GAGGGACACACTGGAGCTCACAAGATAAAGTACGTTGCTTGTTTTAAAGATTGCACAATATGGCGAAAGCAATTGACATATTAATGTGAAATAAAGACAAACTTAGCTGAGTGTTGTGTGTGATGCTGAGGATTTCACTCAGAGACAAGTACAGCCATGTGGTTGTTTTGGTTTGGTTTCCTTTTGCCTGATACGCTGCTTTAACCTCCTGAACATCTTTTTTGGAGGAAAGCTTACTTCTGCCATAGTTACTTTGAATTGCCTTTTGCAGACACAGTCACTTTTCCTCCCTTCCCTTATCAACAAGGATTCCAAGCTTGTGCTCACACAGTACTGCTGTGTTAGATGTGCACAAGTCAAGTAGAAATACTGGAAGTCAAGGATAAACTCATTTGTTGTACAAAAATCAGTGTAAAACGCTGTTATGATAACTTGCAAAGCTTTTCAAGTTAGAAATTGTCAAAATTATTATTAAAACTGTGAACAGTAGTAGCACCGCAAAATTTGTTTCTAGATGCACTGTTTTAATAAACTGACAATTCTGGCAAAAAGTGGAAACTGCAGTAACATAGTTTCAAAGCTTTTGTTTTTTCTTTTTAATTGTGTTCAATGGAATTTTAAGTTCCCCAGTAGTGTACTTCATTTGCTATAAAATCCATCTCATCAGTAGCAGTATATAATTCCCTTGCTGAAGATATCTCAATGCATAGTCCACACAGAACATAGTTGTTTTTGTGTTTTTTCTGCAGCTTGTTTACCAACAAGTAGAAAAAAACCAACCAACCAAAAAAACAAGAAGAAAATATCTATAAGGGATTTTCCAAATTGTTCTATTCTTCCCTTTTTTATAAAATTATTTCATGAAAATTGGTCATGTGTTTGGAGCTGTATTCAGATAAAACAAGATCAGGAATTTTCTAGTGAGTGGTTCAGAGATTGAGTAAGTCACCACTGATTTACTTTTTTAGAGGCTCTCCTAGCTGGAAATTTGCATAGCAGGTGTGGGGGTTTGTTTCTTTTTCACATCCTTAATATTGGCTATATAAAATACTTTAAAGAAATCCTGTTTTTACTTAAAGGCATGTATTTGCAACCCCTTATATCTGTAGAAAAAAAGGCATGTGCACAGCTTTGAATATCCAAAATAAATGTTAGAGAGGAGTTACTGCACTGTTTAGCCTGTTGCAGTTGGACACGTGTGACACAGGTAAGAAAGGCTGTGGTACTGATGTTTGCAAACTGCAATCAGCAGCATCTTAGTTAAGAGTATAACTAGTAGCTAAATTTTTGGTGTGCTTAACTGATTCCCCTATTTCATCACAAGCAAAGCATGATGGGCACACGTGACTCCTTTAACACAGAGGTGTCAGAGAAAAAGAAGGGCAAAGTAAAAATTTGTGGACATCTTGTACATGAGAACCCTCATCATATTTTATCCTCAGAGGCTGTGGAAGCACTTACATCTCTTAAGTTTACATAAGCAGAGGTGGGTTCAACTTACGGTAAATTTTGCTTTCAGAGCATTCATAAATTAATTGGTCAGTGGGAGAATGCTGCATTTTCTCCATGTACCATTGGCCATGCAGCATTCTTAAAGGTTCTGGGCGTTCTGGCCCCCATCCATCACAGTACTTAAACCATGAGTAGCCCTATTAAAGTTGATAGAATTACTCATGTGCTTAAAATTAAACATGTGCTTAAGTGCTTTGATGGATTAGAGCCAAAGTTGTCAGCACCTTGCTTTGTTGTGTGCTGCATTACACCTGCCTCTCCATGCCCTGGCCTGGGTCTTCAAGGGAAACGTTCTCAGATTTGCTCATTCCAGTATTTCCAATATTTAGGTACTCTGTCTCCTGAAATTGCAGTTTATATGCACAGCCATAGTAAATTCATATACAGTCTAGAAGTATAAATACACAACTACAACTCTTGAAATCTGTCAGGCCTTGACAAATTTCACAAGATTTTTATCTGGGTATTTCTGAGGAAACTTCATGCTAAGTCTTTACATGGAAACATGATATCTATAATGTTTTTCAGAAAAGTGTCTTTCTACTGAAATCTGTATTTTAATAAAGAGTATAGTGGAAATCACTATTTAGGTGCAATAGCACATTCTTAAGAATTACTGTGAACTTGAACTTCCCCAAAGCTGAGCTCAGTAGGGACTGTTCTAGTTTCTGCTAATAATGCTGAGTCTGTAAGCATGATAGGCAATTCTTTAAGGCTTTTGAGCAAAGCTGTGTATACCTGACAGCCCTGTCTTTGAAGGTAACTCTGGAAATCTTCATTGATTCAGACCTTGTCCATGGTAAAAATTCTGGATTTAATGGCTGTGAAGAAAAAACTTAATTCCGTCAAAGCCATTCAACACTGTCAGAAAGTGTGGTGAACAAAACATTTAATGTTAATATCTTTCTGAAATCTTAACTTTCAGTGACAGCTGTATAGTTTAGTAAACATTTCCGTTGTTCCTGTCCAACGTTTTTGGGTGCTGAATGTCTACAGCTCCTGCCTTAACTGCTTTCCTATTCAGGTTTTTATTCTGAACTTAGGAGCTACCAATACCAAATCCTACAGCATTTATAAAATGTTAAGGGTTTGGGTCATTGAGAGTTTAATGGGATCTTTTAGAAGTGCCAGGGGAAAAATGGTGAAATACGTTAGGTAATTGTTTTTTATTTGAGTGAGGCAAAAAACTTTGCCCTTTGTCACTGCTAGAGGCAACCACCTTCCAGACTGTCTACCATATCGCACACCAGAAGTGTTTCTGATGATAAGAGAGATCATAACCACTAAAAAAAAAATCAAGGGATTTTCAGGACCAACCGTTTTCCACCTGTCTCATCAGTGTCTTCCCTACTGCATTGCATCCTGCTTTGGCTGGTCTGTGTTTACACTTATTTGCCGTCCAGTGTTCCAGCCATTTTTATTTTAGGGCTTCTTTCCATTTAATATTGGCACTTAGCCAGCTGTGTACTTTTTCAGCTTTAAGTAGCACTGAAGTCATCAGCCATTATAGGAGCTATTCCTCTCATTCTTGTGCATAAACCCCTGAAGAGCTCTGGGATGTGATTGCCTTCTTTTCAAAAGCTTCGTACCCAATCCTGGCTGAAGAAGTTACTGGAATGCAGGCATTTTCAAACCTGCAAATGACACTTGTAGGACGCTCATCAAATAGATGTTTCAAAGGTTAGACAAAACCACTTTGAAAGTGAGAGCTGAGGTGAGAACAGGAGCCCCCATAACGCTGCTGTTACCTGCCTGTCTTTGAAAGCAAAGGATGAATGGATGAGCAGCACAGCAAACCAGCAGCTGCTGTTGATCCACGTGTGTGCAGTGCCTGGGCACTAAAGACTCACACTGTAGTGTTTTTTCTGGGCATGCAGAGATCGAGGAGAACCCAGGAGGCTGGTGTTGCTCTGAGGGATGGCTGTACAAGCAGGCAGCCTGGAACAACAGAGGGGACATCCCGAGAAGTGTCTTGTGCTGTATTTTGATGCTTCTGCACAGTCGGGCAGAAGTGTTTAAAAAATGTGATGGGCAATGGACATTTCCATTATTCTGTGTTGATAATGGCTACATTTACAATACTTAAATAAATAATTAAAAGGGTCTCTGTGCTTCCTGACAGCAGTTTGATTGTCTCAAAGTGGTGAATTGTGCAAGGCAAGATGATTCAGCAATCTGACTTGAGTCCTCCCATTCTGCTGGTTCTGAGGTGTCCTTCTGGACCAGAAACGAATCACAGTGTCCTCTGAAGACTCTACAGCCTTGTTAATTATTGTATCAAGTGTCTAGAGAGAATGCTAAACTTCTGAGGACACCTTTTATGGCAATATGCTTTAATTACCTGTACTAAGAGCAAGAGAATGACACCGATGTGTTCCTTTCTGAGTGCCTGGGGAGCTACAGGCCAGGTTTGCAATTTACAGCGATGTTTAATTGCACAGCAGGAACTAAAGGGCCTTTGTCAAGCTCATGCATCACAGAGCTCTTTGTGAACAATTCTATTTTCATCCCTTACCTAAACTATTGCTAGTTAATTAGTTGAGGTAAATGGAACAGGATAAGCAGAATTATGCTTCTTAATATTGTGTCTCTAATGGTCTCTTTGTGCCACTAACAGGTATAAAGGGACTGTAAACCAGTTAAACTGGTTTTATGTAGGAATTTGCAAAGCTGAAGGGGAGCCTCGAGCTGGCTTAGAGCCAGAATAGCATCTCTGTGCCTCATCCACCTGGGCAGGTGGTATCACCAGGGTGCCACGTGCCTGCTGCCAGAGTCCTGGAACTTCATCAGGAACAAAGTCTGCTCACAACCAGTCTTTGCATCAGAATATCCATAGAGGCAGAATAAGGTTACCCTTGAACCTTTGCACTTTGGGTGTCAAAGGGAGCAGAGATAAAATAAGCCTGAAAATTGAGTTAATTCGGTTTCTATTCAGGGATGCCTTTTTTAGAGTTTGATATGATTTCATTGTGGTATTGTTCCTAAAGATAAGAAACAAGTCACACCCTAGCCCCTAACACTGCAGTGTAAATAATGATCAAAAATAACAAGACTTCTGCTTTCACAGAGCTGTGATGTGGTTTTTTTTAATCAACAGTTCAGAAATTTGTGTTTCTTTACTTAAAACTTGGAGAATGGTTCTGTCATTCCATTAATAGAAGGTATCTCTGTGCTTATATCTCTTACATTCATGTGTTGGTGGCTATGTAGTAAGATGTGCATGTAACTCATGGAGATAAATATTGCAATGTATTAAAACAAGCAATGGTAAAGCAACTGACAGTGCTTTTCACAGTCTTTAAAAGGGAACTTGTGGAAGCCCTTTTTGCATTGTCTACTCAATACATTGCATCACATATTGTGTGAGAAAGTGATTGTGCTTCAGGGGATAATTGAACTAAGTTCTCCCAAATAATTTAGGTCACAATTAGATCTGTCCAACATAATCAATTTTTAATTGTGTCTTTAATTCAAAGTATATAATGACAAAATTATTCAGCCTGTTGGGTTTTTCTTTTTTCCAAGAGGTGTTACCTATTTACAGAGAAAGCAAATAGTTTATCCTCATAGCTGTTCTTTTTCTAATATTATTTCCTGTCACGGTAAATCACGTTTGGTAGCTGGATGGCACAATTTGCTGATAGCCAGAATCTCAGAGAAATAAACCCAAGAATCTTCAAAGTGAAGTAGGTATTGGGGTGGGGGAAAGGTGGTGGAGGAGGAAGAGCGTAGTGGTAGGGAGGGGAAACTGCTCTGCAGAAAGGGTCTGGTGCTTCCAGGGAGATGCTCAGCGCCTGTGTGGTCAGAGTTCCCAGCACACACTGGCTCTAAAGTGCTTTAGGGTGCATTATGTCAGCTTCCTGTGCCTTGGGTACCATTTCATTTTACCAGGTGGCAACCAAGAACAAAGTATTAACGTGGTTAGAAAATCTCTTTCAGCTCCACTGCAAGTGAGGACCCAAGTAAATCCTATTTCCTGTTCTAAGCAGTACAGAGTTATTGCTGTGGAGCTGCTGTGGGGCAGCTCCTGCCCCATGGCACTGCAAGGGTTTGTTCTTTTGGGGCTTGAACAGTACAAAACAGAAAAATCCTTTGAAGCTCGCAGAATTACTGAGGTATCTCAGCAGTGTGATACAAATGGTGTTGAGTTTGCAGAAGATACGTAATGGGTTTTGCTATTGTGTTTTAATCATTTTGTCTGTAAAATTGGTACTTTGTCATAGGTCTAAGATGAATTATTTCAGCTTCACTCTGAATACTCTAGGCAACTATTTTCCCCTGGTTTCAAGTGCCTCTAACTTGGCCTCTGCCCCATTTGCCATTCTAGCTGTTATATTTTGAGGTAATTGCCATGTTCTGTTAGGAATAACCCAGGCTAAACCAAATTTATCTTTTAGTTGAATTGTAAAGGACTGCAGGATTTTTGTGATGTGGATTGGTAGCAAAACCTTAATTGAATTTCCTCGCTCGTGGTCTTGTGTCTGAAGATCTTGACTGCACAGCTCTGTTTCTCTGAAGTGGATTGGCAGGTAGTGCTCTTAGCTTCCATAAGGTTCAGTTAATAAATTTTAATGCAGATTGTATGGAATATTTATTAAATCCATCAGCGTGTTTCACTGCATCAAAGACACCATATTTAGATGAATAGACATGTTTAAATCCCACATGCCTGTGAAGTGCATGACTGCCTGTCAAAGAACTGAATTGTGTTCTAAAACAAAACTGATCTATTAAGTTTTCATTGGCTGTCAGTGTGTAATTGATGGGCTTTTGAAGGTGAGCAGAAAGGGACAGCCCACGGCTGCTCTCCTGGGCATTCACGTTTGTTGGCAGTGCCTGAAAGCAGGGAGATGCACCTGTGTGAAACACAACAATGTCATTTTCTACCATAAAATCGCAGAGGCAAATGAATTTCTTGGGAAGATTTTGATTCTGGCTCTTCCAGTTGCAAATTGACTCATTAAGTACAGTGCTTTGCCTGGGGAGGGGAAGCCTTGCCCTGCTGCAGTTGTTATGTCAGCGGGTGCAAGAGTCAGTGAAGTTCGACTGCTTCAGAAATAGAGGTAATTTATGCATTACACCAGTCCCTGAAGGTGATAGAGGCTGGGCTGTTTACAGCCTCGTAAAGGAGACAAAGGCTCTGTATTAACATTGTGTGACTACATTTTAATATGCCCTATTAAAATAGTCTTTATATTCTCCAGAACTGCAGAAGTTTCCAAGGTTTCCCACCGGGTCAGCATTGACCAAAAACTTCAAATTTCTTTGCTTTTAGGAATTAGATTAATTGCATAAAGGTATCCCATCATCTCTGTCCACCCCCAGTTCTTTAACATGTTTTGTTCTGACCATTCATTTCAGAACCCTTTTTAAAAAATTATTTCCCTACCTGTAAAATGCAGAAGGATTCAGGGTGAATTGAATCCTTATCCTCTGGAATGTTGTTTTTAAAATTTAAGTATTTCTTCCAAGTAATGGTTATTCATGTTATCTGTAAAGTAAACCAGAAATTAACATTAAAATTAAATTAGTTTGCTTTCTGGTAATTAGTTTGTTAATGTGTTCTTTGCATAAGATCTGATCATGTCTGACTAAAAATACTGCCTTTTTAATAGTAAAGCTCAACCACAGGTGGAGAAGTTCTTTACTAAATACTGATTAGGTTGGTTTTCAAGGAATATTTGATTTTTCTGACCTTTGATGTCATTCTAATTTAACATTACTTGAATTAAAATGTCATCTTTTTTTACAGTGCCTAAAATAGACTTTATTAGTTTTCCTGAAAGCTATGTGCAGCTTTGCTTTGGCCCATTTAAATATTGAAAACAGCGGGATTTGAGATTTTTGTTCTAATCCTCAACTAATAGAGTTTAATGCTTTGTTTGGCCTACCTTGCACAGCCTAAGCAAAAGTTTTAAACAAGATTAAAAATATGACCTTATTAACCCATGACATCTAAAGATACAGAACAGGCCTGCAGAGACATCAGTCATTCCTTAGCCAGGAGAGCAGTGGTGCCATCCCCAAACTACTCTAGATGTTCCACGGGAGAACATTTTGACAGCCCAGTTGTTTTTTTTTTTCTTTTCTAGTGTGGTGCCAGCACCTGGGAATAAGAAATTAAAAAGGAAAGAATCTAAGTTGAAGAGTCAATCTTTGTGGTTGTAGAAAGTAAAAATTTGAGTACTTCTGGAAATTTGAGGTGCAGCCTGGCTGGGATTTATTTAAAAAAAAAAGAAAACAAGAACAGTTTGGCAGAGCAAAGGGATGTTGCTTTTTTACTGTACCTCATTAGTCCCTGAATAAAAGGAATGTCACCTTTTTGGGTTTTTCTATTTTTTTGTGAGAAGTTAGAGTTGTCTGTAAGCTGCTGTTGGATGATGATTGATGAACACATTGAGTTCCAGAAGAATAAAGTGTCTCATTGTCATGGAAAGTTTATGCCTAGTAAACATTACAAAACACAAAACGCTGTGATACATTCACTGCTGTGTAATAAGATTCCTTGTTTACTGGGCTGGCTATAGGGCCATGGCAACAACACCAGAAATAGGAACTATGAGTATCCTCGTTGTAAAGATGATGATGGTTATCAAGCAGTTTGTTAATTGCTGGAGGTTAACCTTGCTCCGTATTCATTATCACTTAGTAGTGAGAGGATCAGCCAAGAGGTGTAAATGTGGAAGTTCGACTGAAATATTTAATTAAAATAATGAGGTTTATTGTATGGCATGGAAGAGTCAGGTCAATGTGCACCTCATTGATGCTTTGAGACAATTAATAGCAAGTGTTCCAGGGAGTAGAGAATAATGAGAGTTTGGTCAAAACCAATGCAAACTTTACCTAAATGTCTCTTTTTCTAACGATATTCCAAAGCAAAGCAAAAAGAGTGATGACTCCTTAAAAATACTGGTATCTTGCTTGGCTTTCAGCATATCAATTGCCCTTTTGATCTAAATAGGGCAGAATCTGGATACATCTTCATTAAGTTCAAGATCCAGCTGAAATTTGGAGGCAGAATAAAGCCAGACAAATTGCTTACACTGGCGTTGATAAGCTCTTCCTGCTTTCATACCATTATTTACATATTTTTAATAATTAAACATGATTTTTAAAAACTGAAAGCAGATAGTGGTTTTGCAACCATATGTGCACTACTGAAAAATAGCTATTTGTGCACCTTAAGTCTTGGCTGTAGAATGGAGAGTTTGTCTGGGGCAGTTAGGAAGGAAGAGGGTGAAAAGCCCTCAGTTTTTTCCTCTCTTATCCTGTTTAATTTATTTTCCTTAATTTGGTGCTTTTGGCCTTTCTTGGCTCACTGCTTTGTTCTCATCAGTGGTGCCAAATCTGTAAAGCAAAAAACTGGTAATCTTCAGGAATAAGGTGGACTGTAGGTAGGTAAAGAAGTCTAGGGAAACACAGAATTTTCATCTGATTATTGATCATTCAGTTCTCTCTGTGTGTTGAGCTTCAATGAGCTCCCTGTCCCTGCCCCAAACTTCTGTGGACACGTGGTCAGTGAGGAGCTGATGTTTCAGGATAATGACATTTGTGTTTGTTGGAGTTGTGCTGGTGATTTAGACACATTCCCTACACAGCAAAGTCATCCTGAACGAGATGATTTGGTGCTGCTGTTTGCTTCCCCTCTGCAAGAGCAGCACTTGGCATTGCAGTCGTGCTGTCACAACTGGGGAATGTGCAACCACATCCTCCACACCTCTGGCTAAAAGGCAGAATAACGTGGGGCTGGCATGGTGCTGTTTTCCTTGAATCTGTCTTTTATAAAAGTTGCCTTAATTTTTCATTTGATAGCCAAAATTCCCACCACTCCTGGATGTCTGTCTGCTTTGTTATTTGAGGGGTATTTTTTTCTTCATGCTTTCTTCTGCATTGTTGATTGGTGAATATGCTTTCAGTTTCATTTTGGTTTTTGACTGTGAGTAATTGTAGAAAGGAAAAAGTGATAAAAAGCATTTGCAATATGCTTTCTGAATTAACTCCCTAAAATGAGGTTTTCAAGCTGGAGTCTGTAAGCTGAAAGTGTGAGTTACTATCTTTAAAAGGGTAAAAAACGAAATGCTCTTGGTACTTCATAGTCTCTGGGACATGGTGCTGGAAAATGTTAGTTTTCAAAACTAAAAAAACTTTAAATGTTGATATAAGTATTCCATAATCAAAAAGCCCTGTAAAAGCAGTTCAGTGAAGAGTAAAAGGTCACTTAGACAGTTTAGCTGGCTTTTTTTAGCAATTACATGGCTAACTTGGCTTACCTCAAAATAGTGATTTTATGCTGTGTACAGCAAGAAATTAATAATGCGAAAAATTTTATCATAGTGCTTTGCCATTAGGTTACAGTTTACAGGCTCAATGCTCATAATACTTCTAGGGTGCTAATTCCTGTCATACCAAATGTTTGATCGTGCATTTCATTTGATTGCACTATTTAGCATTGAAATGAACTGGTGTCAGATCTGACACAAAATGCAGGATAGAGGAGCAGAGGCAATGGTTTGCACTGTCCTGCTCCAGCCTGTTGGGCTGATTAATGTGGCTGCAGTTAATCCCAAATGATAGTGCTCATTCCAAGTGCTTTTCTAGCCTACTCCTCTGTAGTCAAGAGGTAAATCTGTATACTTGGTTAACCCTTTATACTGGTTGTGTTTCACATGCAGACTGTTTGAATGTCTGGATGTGTCAGGTTGAGTTCTCTGCTCTGGCTTGTTCTGCTAAGGCATCATTTTTATGCTTTAATTTTTTGTGCTTTGAGGTTCTTTGGTCTCCTTTCATTTGTTTCTACTTTTAGTAACTCACCCTTTTTTCCTTTCTGTTTGTTTCCAGTGTATACTTCCCTAAAGAACTTCCACGTATGTCTCGTATTTTACATTCAGATGAATCAAAATCTGTTTGATTCTGCAGAATGTCTTGGTCCCAGTTTAAGACTCTATTAAGTTGCTATTAAAGCACAATTAGACGCCGATTTTTGGATGCAAATAGATGTTACTGCTTAAAATAGATGCTAATAGATTTTACTGCTTAAATAGAAAAGTTTCGAGAGATTTAATTGAGCCTATCTACAAAAGCCTTCAGTGTCTGAAAGCACCTTTAGACAATACAGTTTTGATAGAATATTTTTCAAGTTCATTGTCTGTTTTAAAAAGGTATTGTGCTTTTGTTGCTTACAAATTTAATGGTGTATCTTTTTTATTACAGGGAGAAGAAAATGAAAATTCAGGATATTAAAAACAATATTAAAGAAGCTATAGAGGTAAACTTATGAGCTATTGTTTTTAACTATTCCAAGTGGCTATTTAGACACTCTCTGCAATATTTTACTTGTGTTTTCTTGCAGACAATAGTGACAGCAATGGGCAATTTGGCACCTCCAGTGGAACTAGCCAATCCAGAGAACCAGTTTCGAATCGACTACATCTTAAATTTAGCAAACCAGATAGACTTCGATTTCCCTCCGGTGAGTAATTCACAGCCATGCCTTTTTGCAAATGATTGTATTTCACTGCCCTGTAGTAAATATTTCCCCAGAAGAGCGAGCTGCTCTCTGGGAATTACTGCAGTAGGTGCCTTTGGTGAGTGCTAATTGAGTTTACAGCAGCACAGCCAGAATATTCCAGCTGATCCTTCAGGAACATGGAGACCCTTGTCTGCTTTTTGTGCTCAGGTGAAAGAATCAGCCACAGAGTCAAGATGGACAGTGCTGGGCATAAAGTTTGGGTATTGTTGGGAATTGCCCTGCCCAAAATGAGTGGAGGTACACAGAGCATTCTTTTGATGATTAGCTGGCATTTAATGATGCTGACGTCTCTCTTCTGGAAGAATAGTGGAGTTTTCTTGCTGATTCAGACTCTGTGTCAGCCAGGCTTTCTGCAGAGGCTCCACACACACGTCCTTGCCCCAGCTCTCCCAGTGCTGGTTAATCATTCGAGGTGCCAGCAGTCCCAGAGTAAATGCAGAAAGGATAATTATTTGGTTGATGATACAACTTTGTGCCCACTCATGGTGATTAATTTCTCCTGTATCTCAACTAGACTTGTAGCAGAAGCCCATGAAAATACAGTTTGCAAACACTGAACACTTAAACACTGAGAAGATTTTTTGTTAATTGCCATGAAGTACCTTTTACTTCCAGTAGTGCAGGAGTGTTTCAAAACTTGTATTTCTCTCTCTGTGCACTGTTCCAGGGGGCTGAGGGGAGGAATTATGATGATGTGTCAAAAATCATGATCTGTTTACACCAGAATTTTATGTCCAGCAGTAGTCAGTCCCAGATGCCTGAAATAAAAGTGCAAGTGCAAATAATAGTAAGATATTGGGTAGTTTGCACCACAGCAAGGTTTTTGTAATTCTTGATTTCTAAACACTGTTGAACAAGCTGCTCTGTGAGACCAGCTACAGTTACTTTTTCCACGTGTTGCTGCTTCTAGGAATTTCTCTGCTGTGGTCAGTCTTTATCAAAAGAAAAATAACCAACCAAACAAACCCACATGCTTTTTGCACATGGCAGAAGTCAGGTGACATTAGCAATTAATTGGAAATACTGCACTAATAATCTTCAAATCAGGTATTTTCAATGTTCAACAGGAACATAGAGGGGAGATGTACGATTCTAGCACATAAAATGTAGTAATTGTCACTTTGTCTTAAAGCATCATAAATTCGAGATTTTGAGATTTTTAACTTCACAGTTCTTTAATTTAGACATTTACCACTGTTACTCACAGAAATACTCAATCCCTTCATGGATTCCCTTCTGTGCTGGGGGCACAGAAGAATGTATGCTTTGAAGATAGTTTTGGGAGACTATTTGAGAGAGAAGACGATGGTTCCTTGCTCCACCCTCTGTGCTCCCGAACTGGCTGTGTGCCCACAGCTCTCCTACTGCCATTGTTTGTGCCAGTTCACGTTGTGGTCTGTAACAATGCTGCAACAAGTTCCTGTGAACTACCTTGCACTGAAATACTGGATTTTCCTTGGCTCTTCTATCTCAGAGGTTTATTTTTTCTTCCATTCAATTGGAGTGCAGTGATTTCTTTTAATTTTTCCTTTTTTTTTTCACTGAAAGCAAGGTGTAATTTTGTGACTTACAAGGTCCATAAATAATTCCAAGTTCAGTGAAGAGTCTTTGAGGTGCTGAACGACACAACTTCAAGAAAAACAGTGCTTCAATAAAACTAGTTTTTCTTCTCTGAGCAGAGGTATTGTCTTAAACTTTTAAGCCCTGAGTCTACAGAGGTTTAGGCGTGTGCATAACTTTGACTGGTGGCTTACTTCATTGGCATGATTAACTATTTCATATGTAAATGTTTGTAGGGTTGAGGTTTTAAACTGGATATGCATTAGCCACAGATGTTGAATGAGTGTTGTTGGCTCTCTCTGCCCTCAGTGATTATATAAGTTAATATGTTTCTGATTTCTGAGTGTGTCTGAATATAGGTTGTAGCCCTTTGGTACCTGGAAAACTGAATCTGCATTTTAATGGCATGATTCAAATCAAGATCTAGAGTGTCCCTAGATGCCAGCTCTTCTCAGTGCATAGTGTTAGAAATCACAATCCTTGAGTACTGCTCAAGGTCATCATCTTCTGTGTGTGAAGGAGTGGTTGAAATGAATTTTAAAGTAGAGGCCAAAATCTGTGTTTATAATTCCCTGTGGAACAGGTGGAGCTAGAATGCAGGTTTCCTAACAGCAAGGTTCAGTGTAATGTGAAAGGCAGAATAAAGTCAAGAAAAATGTAGGAGCTTTATGGTGGGATGCTAATATTGGGATCTGGCTCTCCATGTAAATTAGGATTCAAAGAGCAGCTTTTGTATTCTGATACTCTAATTCTTTTCTTAGTCTGGGTCTCCATCTGTTTGCTTTGCAGTTTTTGACTTACAGAAAATGCGTGTCGTTTGTGTAGACCATATTATTTTGAATTAAAAAAACCTAAAAAACAACAGCTTGAGTTAAAAATAATGTTGATACAGTGTAATGTTAGGTTAAACATCCCCTTTAAAGCTGAAAATTTAGTATGTTGGAGATCTATTAATTCAGCACAGTTGGTATTAAGAAATTAGATTTCTTGAATGCACGTAGCAGCATATGGAGAGAGGAAAAACATAGTACTGACTGAAAGGAATTCTGTCCACATAATCATGCTGGTGTTTTAAAATATTGCCATTTTGGTAGATCAGATCTATAGTTGAGGCTTCCAAATGGCATTTCCATCATTACTGTCCTTTGGTGCATTTAGCTTAACACAACTCTCTGTGTTTTCAGTGTCAAAACTCAACCTCATAAGTAGTTTCAAGAATTCAAATCAGCTGTATATGTCTCAAATGTCAGGTGATGCTGGGTTAGCTGGGTTTTAAAAGTGGTATTTTTATTCCTGTTCTGCATACCAGACAGTGGTTAGGATATTTTCTCCATCCCCAGGACCAACTAGAACAGTGGCCTTCTTCTCATCCCTTTCTTCTTGCTCTTACTTTTAGAAGAGAGAAGGAAATGTTCCTGTTTTATCAACATTTCACACTCCATGATCAACCAAATTGAACCAAGCTACCAAATAAAACCTATTTACTTTGGGTCACAGTCTATTTATAATTCTCTGGTTTTAATGAAATATTCAAAATAGCTGAGTAGGATTTACAGCTGCCTATTTTTAATTGATCTGGACTCAGCTGAGGAAGCTGTCTCTTGAAAATACCATACTAAATTCAGAGAAATGGTATTCAGAAAGTAGTAGAATCAGATTAGCTATTGAAAGGCAAAGTACCAGAGGAATGACTCCATCTTATGGAACTCTAGGTTGAGGATGTGTAGAAGAGATGCTGGTGTTGTCTATAGGGTCTCTTGGTTGCAGTTTAAATTTTATTACACTGCTGCATTGTAGTTATTTTGAATCTCCCACTACCACTGCTGCTGAATGGTTTTATTATGGTTTCTGAGTGGTGTCCTTGAGCTTTACCACACTCTGGCTTCAGCCTCAAAGGCGGCTCAGCATCCCCTGTGCCCACAGCCAACCCTTCCCTCCACTCCGGGATGTGCCACCCGCACTGGGTCAAAAAAACCTCCACTGGCTCCCCGGTGTAAATCAGACCATTGAACCACCCCAGGTTAAAAATAACCCTGGTACTTCTCTCTTCTATTTTGGGGAGATTATTTTTAACAGGGATCAGTTTTGAGGGCTGATTCACAACCTGGCCCGTGGGCAGCGTGGTACAAAGGAGGTGGTGCACAGTGTGATTCCTTAACCTGCCCCAGGGTCAGAACGGGGGCTTGGAGTCCCCAAAATGGTTTTGACACCAAAATCTTCAAGGAGGTAACAAGATAATAGAGTCTCAGTAAGAAAAGATGTGAGCTGGGATATCTTTGCTGCCAGAAGTGTTCCTTAATTATGTAGGCAAGTGAACAAAACTATCTGTCCCTGTAGATAACCACCCTGATGGGTATAATGATAGATATATTATTATTCCTGTCTAAATCCATCATGGGAGAAGAAGAGAGCTGCTCTGGTTTGACAGCATCACTAGCTTTATAAAGTAATGACAAACAGATATTCACTGCAGTGGGAGACATTTCCCATGGGGATTTCTCAAATGTCACAGATTTTGGGGTGGGAAAGTAAACAAAACATTTTCTTTGGTGAGGATACTCATGGGAAGCTGGGAAAGGTGGGAGACAGTGCCTGGTTTCTTGGGTGTCTGGACAGTGTCGTGTGCAGTTTGGATATTTACCACAGAGATTTGGGGCTCCAGCTTTTTCTTGTCCAGATTCTCTGTGATTTTGAGCAAGACACCTCAATGTGCTCTTTAGCTTTTTTTTAGTGTCCTCTGTCTTGTTAGGTATAAAAGAGTGATAAATACATATCTTTGAGATGCATCTTGAGGTGCAGAATTAGTAGAAAATGTGGATATGCAAAGTATTTTTGCCTCAAGAATGTTAATTTTCAGAGAAAGGAGTGGGAAGTCTTACAGACAGTATCAGTGATGTGGTGCTAGATCCTCTGAAATAATCCTTACTTACTCTTTTTAAAACCCCTATTATCTTGTCTACACAGAGCAGCTCCCTCTAAATGGGCTTCCAGATAATCCAATTGAGTTTACCTGATCAGAGTTTAACAGGAACTTATGTAAAGCTGGTTTTCCTATCCTTTAATAGCAGAATAAATTCTTGAATACAGATTAATTAAAGAGTTCTTTTGAAGCCTTCTTTTAGTATAGGGTCTGTCAGGCAGAGGCAGCCACTTGATTTCATTTCTGTCTCTCATAATTGAAATGTGTATAACTACTAATGATTTGCAAATGAATCTTTTGAAATCTCTGATTTTTCTCTACATGGATAAATAGAGCCTGATAGGAATGTGTTACTCTTATGTGTGACTAGCAATATCTAGCAAAATTTTTTAGTGCTAATATATTTATTGGAAGTGGGTATTTTTAAATTTTAGCCTTTTGAATTCTGCAGTGCTTTCACTGAGGTGTTCACATAATTCTGTTGAAATCCCACAAAGAATTTCCTTAAATTGGAGAATCTGCAGGACTTGAGACAATGGGTATTATACATGTCTTTTTTGTAGTCCAGTTGCTTTTGTAGTACAAAACCCCTCACCCTATATTATGCTTTATTATTATTTGATGAGTATTTGAAGTAAAAGCTAATAGTTTATTCTGAATTTGTGTTTCTATCCAGTAAATTCCCACCATACCAGATCATATTTACAGGTTCAGAAGTTCACGTGACTTAATTTCTCTTGATACATCTTTGTTTTTTCTCAGAGCACTCTTAAAGAACAAGAACAGATTAATTCAATTTATGTTGAAATAGAAGAGCTGTCAGCTGAATTAAACAGGAAATAGGCATAATTTAATATAGAAATTCTTAAGCATTTTCTGGTTTTAATCACAGTAAAAGACTATCACAAAATATTGGTGTATGCATAGATGAAATAAAATTATGCCTGTTAGCCTCCCTGGTATTACAGTGGATCCAGCCACAGCCCTGTTGTGTCCAGCTGACTGCTCAGGGTTTTCACCTGGTCTTTGGAGAGTACATGACATTTCTTCAGTGTTCAGTAAAATTTAAGGGTTTTTTTAAGCTCCCTGGAAACAGGGTGTCTTTTTACTCTTAAAAAGAAATCCCAGCAATTAAACAGAATTTTAAATTGATTTATTGTAAATATATTTGAACTTCATTTTTTCATGTAAATTTTATTGTGAGCCTGTGAATGCTTCTATGAGTACAGATGCTGCTTTTTCAGAAAGGTTGTGAGAGGGTTACTGAGCTGTCCTTGGGATTTGTCTGTATTTAGAACGAAGAGAATTATTTTATCTTACATCCTTTTCTGTTGGTGGAAGTTTCTGGCAAAAAGAGGCTTTTTGTTTCCACCCTGGAAGGAGGTAGCAGAATTTAGTGTGGTCCCAGGTATTTGTTCTTGGCACCACGTAAGGTAATAAGGTCATTTGATTTGACTGTTCAAGCTTACTATGTATTCATTAAACAAAAAGCAGTTAAATGGTGTATTATGAAAGACATTTTCCAAACCCTGATTTAAGGCTCAAAGGAAATTTCTCAGATTTTCATGAAACTTTCCTCCTTAGACTGAAGTCTCCAAAAATAGCTGATGGTTTAAATTGCAGAGGAATCTTGATGAAATGGGGAGCAGGCTTGGTGCTCTCACCCAGAGTGAGTTTTCCTCCTTAATTAACCTGAGGAGCTGTGTTCTGGTATCAACAGATGAAGTTTCTGTGGTGATTAAACTTCTTGTAAAAGTAGAAATAAAAGAGAAATGGTTTGATATTCTATTAGTGAGGACTTCTAACCAAAGGCACATTGTAGTTTATGGGTAGGGATTTGTGTGTTGGCACATTTCTCAAATGCTGTGGTGTTTTGAAACCCTTAACAAAGGGGAATAATGTGAGTTCAATCTTGACAGAAATTTCTTACATAGAATTCCCTTCCCATTGGCCAATCCTTGCAGCCACATCCAGTTTAATTTGTACTACTAGAAGTTACCAAGCACAGAACATTTCAGCATCATTCTTCTTTTCCAAGCACAAAAAACTAGTGATAATGAGACTGAATCCACAGAAAATATTTCTGACTCAGTTATGGGAAGTGCTGAGTGCACTGGCCTCTCCCAAAGAGTTTTGTATTCAGCTCTGGACATGTGCCAGTAACTGGAGAATATCTTCAACTATTTGTAGGTATGCGTTTCCTTTGTGATATCATCAGCATATTTGCCCAAAAATAGCAAGCAATAATTAACACTTGTTCACACCATTAGGAATGCAGATGTTTCCCTATTCAAGCAAGTGGCTTAATAAACTGTCTGATTTGAGAAATTTAACACATTCTGGTATCCCTGCCCAAATTTGGGGAGAATGAAAAGTTGCCATGAATTCCCTTCTGTGAGTACCCTTACAGTCAGTAGTGATCACTTGATTTCATCTACGAGCCATGAGAAATTAATCAATTTGTTGGGTACTTACCTATCCTGGAAGGAGAAAATCAGCTGGTCCAGTTTGTCTTGGAATGCTCTGTGCTGCCCTGCCATCGCCATGACCTTGCCTTGTTGCAATGCCTGGCTTGTGGAATGCAGCAGAACTGCCTGGCTCTCAGGAAAGGAAAAACTTCAGGAAAGGAAAGTTCGTCCTCCCCCTTGGCAGAGTAGGTCTGTAAAGGGGTTTGAAATCAATGGTCAGTGCTACTTGTAAAAGCTGAACACGTTGGGAAGCAAGTGTCCTCCAGGAGACAGTTTTACAGTTAGAAGCTGGTTTGGTTTTTGACCTTTAATCATTAGGTTTGTAAGTCGGTGACCTATTTAAAACTCTTATTATGAAATCTGTAGCTCCATGGGACAGTGAACTTTGCCCAGGAATTGAATCCCAGTTTTAACCACAACATTGTGTAATGGTTGTACACACCTTTTAGGAGGTAAGGTTTTTTTCAATGGCATTGACTTTTGCTGGAATTAGTAAATAAACTGTTCTGCTGAAGGATCCACCCTATATTATATTTTACAAAGAAAAGGTAATGTTGCGTGTCCATGCTAAGTTTCCGGTGAATATGGTGTCACAGTGGCAAGGACTGTGCCAGTGTTTTTCCCTGCCAACATCCTAATGCCTATAAAACTTTGCTTCATAAACATTTTTTTAAAGTCTCTTGAGTATTTATATATCAGGAGGGAACAAAGCCTTGCAGACAGTATGTCCAGTTGTATTCTTGAATTTTCTACTAATATTTTATCTGTTTAGAATGCTTCTCAAAAGCAGATCTTGGTTCCTTTATTTTTTCCCAGGCCTGGAGTTTGTCTCTTGAGGATTATTTTTTTCAACAACCAAAGCGGTCAACCCCCAAGTTCTTTAACACTTTCTGTCATTTGACTTAAAGCAAAATCACTGTTTACCTGCTGCCATTTATTCAACTTGCTGAAATTTTCTGATACAACTAGGTTTTAAACTTGATTAGACTCTGCATTGCCCCCTTTCTAATCCAGAATTGTCTCAGCAAGATCTTTCTGGAACAAAGAATAGTTTTCCAAGCATCCTTTTTGTATTTCTACTGATGGGTTTTTTTCTCTAGAGGTCTGCAGAGATTCCTGTAAGTGAATACAAGTGATTTACAGATGCTGCCTATTGACTCATTGGATTGGGAAGCTTTCAGCTGGTGAAGAAACTGTCACCTCATAAATAAAACATTAATAACGAAAAGTCATTTCACATAAATGCAGCTTTCTAGCCATTGTGGCGATGGAGTATTATGAGAGGTGAGGTTTCCTCATCAGCAGCAAGTCGTGGTCCTTGATCCTTCAGTTATCTAAGCAAGACCAGAGGAGGTTTAGCCAGACAGAGGATTTTCTCAGGGTTTTTTATAGTTTCCCAGAAGTGGAGCCTGTTCTTGGGGATTGTGCCCGGAATTCAAACTATGCCCCTGCCCAGCCTGAGCAGATTCAGTCAGGCCCTGTTTGTTCTCTTCAGATCTGTGTTACGTTGACATTCCTTTCCCTGAGTGTTCTCCTCAAGGATTTCTCCTTCTTTAGGGTTATGTTAACGCTTTGGGATGTGTAAAGTCTGCACTGGTGGTGAATGAATGCTCCAATCCTGACACAAAACTTAGGAGGAATTCTCTCCTCACCTTCCCTGCTGGTGCCATCCTGTCACCACTTCTGTTGACTTTTGTTGCTTTACACAGCTTCAGCTGTACTTTAAACAGGATCTTGGGTGTGTATTGTGACACTGCAGCATTTTCTGTTTTCTAATGGAAAATTACGTAATTTGAATATTTTTTTTTCAATTTTAAGTATGTATAGAGCAAGAATGGATAATACGATCATATGCTGCAAATACTGTGGATCATTTGGAACCTAACATTCAAATCCTGTTTGTTGTGGAATGTCATCTCAAACCAAAGTGTTATTTAGTATTATTTGTTTATTTTAGCTCTTTTGTTAGGAGTTCCATTTTCTAGTGCAAGAAAAACCTGTGTTGATGCTGCTGTAGAGTCTGTTACATTAGAATGTGCCAGCAAATGAATCAGTGTTGTGGAAACAAGAACCAGACATGTAAGGACTAGTTTTCTGGCTATTTCTTTTCAGGAAATTTTCCTGCTACTTTTGGTTAATTTGTTTCCTAACTCATTATTTTTAGAGCTCTCATACAAATTATACCTATTTAAGTATAAAAAAACACAACCCTATTGCTAACTCGATGTTTCTAATGGCCTCTAAAGCCCCTGTTTTACCTAAATACATAACAAATCTTGTGGTTTTACTTGCCTTCCCTGAGAGTAGCCCCAGGCTACATTCCATGACTCAAATGGGATGCTGAGGATTTCTTGTGTTATTCTTTTTCTTAAATATTATTTCAGAGCTGTGGTTAGTGTAGGTGTACTGGGGAGGAGGGAGAATCTGGGTTTCTGCAACCAGCTACTATGTCTTAATTCTAAAATCAGTCACTACAGTAAGGAGGCTTCTAATAAAGAGGAGATGAACTCTGCAAGCCTGGTTCTGCCTTTGCTTGGGTGAACAATACCTGAGCTGTGTAAGGTGGCTCAGCAGTAGTCCCAGCATGTGTGAAGATGTGTTTGATGTGGCCTAAAGACAAAAGGTTGTATTGATGAAAGACCTTCATATTTGACCATCACAAGTTATGTTCACTTTTTAAAACACAGTTGATGCAAACAGCAAAAAAATGACTAAAAGTAAGAGCAAAAACCCATCCCAAAGAAACCCCACTGTGTCTTAGTATAGTAACCTATTACTCCTCAGTTGTTGTAGATCCTGATTTTGAAACCCAGTAAAAAGTTCAAAGAATGTGGAATTAAATTCTTTTTCCATCCCACATGGACAGTTAATAACCATACTGAGAAGATTGCTTAAGTATTGCTGGTTATAGTTCAGATTAGCAGACAGACATAAAGGCAGTTTTAAATATTTTATTGCTAATTTGGCCTGACAAGGCACAAACACTGATCTTTATCCCATTATTGTAATTCACATATTTTCTTAGAAGTGAAAACTGCCCTTAGAACACAGGGAGGACTATTCTAAACAATATGTAACTGTTCTGGTAAACTAAACCCTGGGCTTTCTATTATCAATGTGTTTATGCTGCCAGGAACTGGTTTTATTTTTCATCCCATTTTAAGATCTGATTGCAGAAACTACTCTAAATATAAGGCATTATGGAGTTTAAAAGGTCTTTGAAATAATTGCTTTATATCAGCTCTCTGCCAAAGTGTCACAGTTGTAGTGAGAAACAGTAATAAGGAAGAATTTTTGTGGCAGAGGTTTACTGTGGTGTGACTTTTCTTATTAAAGCACTGCCTTTTTTCACTTTATATATACATATGTAGGTGATGAAAAATGTTCTACTGCATTTTCTGTAAATTTACCTTTGCCTAGTTATTTGTATCCACTGCTATTTGAGCAAAAAATCTTGTGCAATTGCTGATGGCATTTTTCAGTTTCCCAGCTTTGTAGTAATAAGTTGAGTGAGCCATAGGATGTTCTGTATTGGATAATTGTTACTTTTAAAAATAAATACAGAAACATCCCCCAAAATGGGTTTGGTTCCAATACAGTGAGATTGCAGGTAATTCCTTCTCTCTTCTTTACTTTCTCTTCCTTTCCTTTTTGCTTTGGAAAGATACTTTCCTCACTGTGCTCTGATACAGTTGAAAGTGACTGACAGTCCCCCAGCTGCCAAGAAATTGGAAATCTTCAAAATTAAAGTATCCAATGAACATACAATTCCAGCAGTGGGAGACAGAAAACTGAGGACTGAAATTAAGATGTTGGTTCATCTTTTATTTCCTTTAATAGCAAAAGCAAGTGGTCGTGCAATCTGCAAATACTAAAAATCAAGTAAAATCTTACCTACTTTTAAAAGAAATTTAACTGTTCATGAACAATTCCTAAAATCAGGGAACAAACTGAAATCTAATGCTGTATATAAACGTCATAATCTCTGTAAAAGAAATCAGAACAAAATTTAGATGTGTATTTTGTGTTTACTCTCATTTTTGTGTATGTGCAGCTAGTGAATACTTAATAGCAATAAAAGCACAATCAGATTTGCATCTGATGGGCTGCTTACATCATTGGTATTCAGAATTGTGTGATCACACAATCACATATGCATCTTACACCTGCCAAGAAGAGGGTGCTCTGAAGATCAGCATCACTAAATTTGTTGTAAGATGCCTTTATGCATCTTTAAGATACAATTTAAAGGATTTACTGTTGTGCTACAGTTCAGGTGTTAGTTAATGTTCTGGTAGGAATGTGAATTTTTTTGAAAACCGTTTTTAAAGTGAAACTTTGGATTGTGTCCCCTTTCTTTGTACTACACTGATAGTAAAGGAATGCAAGAGACTGATACTCTGAGAGATGGAGGAGCCTTGAAGCAGTACCATGGCTATTCAAAAATAACACATTCTTCTTCTTTAAAGTAATTCTGCTGTGAAAAAAAGGGGTGGGGAGAGAGAGAATATATACAACAACTATTATAAAGGTCTTGTGCTGGTCTGGATTTAAAAAAAAAAATATTTGCTGCTTAAAATCAGAATGAAAGTATTTTGCCCAAAACACTTCAAAGCTCAGAGATAGCCAAGGAACACCCATGGCTGTTGATAAGGGGAATGCCCCCAGTGGTGTCTGCATGTATTTTGTCACCAGGCTGCTGCTGCTTTTTCTAAGTCTATTCAGAGTTCTTAGACTGATGACCAGAAGTTCAATCCATGTTGCATACATGCTGTTGGAGCCAAAGTGCATCTTTCATATGTAAAATGAAAGGGCTTTTGCTTGTGTTGTTGGCTTGTGTTGCAGGTTCAACAAAACCAAAGCATTGCATTTTTGACTGTCTGCTTTCATATCTTGGGTTGCAGTTTTTAAGGCTGAGACAAAACATGAACTAGCCTTGTATCACTGTCTTTCTTCTGTAGTTCAGTGTCTTTTTACACTGTAAAAGAATAAATTTACGAAAGTGGTACAGAGTTAAGTAAGATACAGATGTCTGTATAGTCCCTGAAGATCCTCACTAGCTTGCAAAGTCATGTAAAGCTTAATTATCATTATCATTCCTGGAGGAATTATAGAGAAGTAGTGTTTCACTGAGGGAAAATAAAATCATCGACAGCTATGTAAATGTAAAATACAGTGACACCATGAGTTAAAGAACAAATGTTACCAAATAGCACTAATTGTTAAAAATGCCAACAAAATTGTCATGAATGAGACATTAACCCTTCTTCCAGTATGTGGCTGGATTCAATCACGGATTGAGAAGCAGTTCTTTAAGTGTTACAGAATGCTGAAGTCAAACTTAGAAAGCCAACTGAACTTGTAGTGAGGTTCTAAAGCGTGGTTAAAGATCTTGGTTAAATCACTGCAGAATGAAATGATCTGTTACTATTTGACGATTCTCCTCATCTCTAACCGTTTCCCAACACTGTTTTCCCATTTCAGGAGTTCTATGAACACACAAAAACGCT
Source organism: Erpornis zantholeuca (assembly GCA_013400515.1). Taxonomy (NCBI): domain Eukaryota; kingdom Metazoa; phylum Chordata; class Aves; order Passeriformes; family Timaliidae; genus Erpornis; species Erpornis zantholeuca. The sequence goes on along the minus strand of VZTN01022764.1, from coordinate 231,753 downwards.
TTGGCAGGATGAAGGTGTGAAAGCCTGCTACGAGAGATCCAACGAGTACCAGCTGATTGACTGTGCACAGTAGTGAGTATTGCTGCATTCCACTGCCTGTGGCTCTGTGACTGGGGGGAATGACACTGGTTTGGTGTCCTGATGCTGCTTTCCCTTATCCCTGGAAGAGGAACGTGTGGTGCATAATGAATTCTTGGCAATCAGCTGTTCAGAGAGGTGGGACAAGCTGGTGTTAGACGATACCTACATTGAAAGCCTTGCAGATGCTTCCGAAAGGTTTTTCAAAATGCTGTCCCCTTAATGAGGAACAGTTTTATTGTCTCCAAAGCCAAATTTCCTGCCTCTTCCACTTGGCCCCATCCTTTCCAGATGCTAGCTTCAGGTGCTGCAGCAAGTTTCAGTAAGTTGGAGAGAATGTGGGTGGGAAATAAACCCATTTGTCACTGTGGTTTCTAGTGCAGTTTATTTAAACTGGAAACAAAGAGATGGAAGTAACAATCATGGGAAGCAGGCTGTGATCAGTCACCAGAGTTCTGCTTGTGTGCCTTCATGCACATATCTGAGAAATTCATTCTCTTCTGGTATTTATACTGCTGGGCTAATTAGTATTGTCTTGAGAGTCTGCTGCATGTTTGCAGTTATTTATCACATCCAGCAATATACTGTGGCCCAGGATTTTTTTATGGGAAGGTGCTTGAGTTAATTGTGACTATTCCTGGTACTTTTGTTGTGCATACTCAAGAATTACAGGACTTAAATTTGAAATATTAATGCTTAAAACTATTCTTAGTTAGTTTTTCTCTGCTTCTTTTGGATAAGCTGAAATAAGGTTTAATGGTCAAGAAAATGAAGGTTTCTCATTTCACACAATGATGGCAACCACAGTTTGTCTAATATTGCATCTCTTAAAGAACATCTGATGAAATAAAATCTGTAAGGTTCTTCTTTTGTTTGTTTGTTTAGGTAGACTTAAAGGTAAATCAACAATTAGCTCTGTTTGAAAAGAGACAAGAGAGATAATTTTACTATGCCTTGCACAGCTCCAGGTCTGTAGGAGCCTCTTTGAAGTTTTGCCATTGTTTCCAGAGTGAATTTGTTTGATGTGTAATGATGTCTTTTGCATTAGGTGACTAATGTTTGATCATTTGGCATGGAGCTTTTTGCAAGTTCAGTTGCTACAAAAGAAAAAAGGACTCAGATTTCATTTTCAGACAAGCATCCAGTAAATTCTGTGTTTCTAGTGTAAAGTTGATAGAAATGAGGAGGAGCTGGGTTTGTTTCTGATTAGTGTTTGTTAATAGTCAGCTTCTGTGCTGGGAAGAAGGAATTACTGTTGAGCACTGTCAGGGTTTTGTGTTGCCCTTTTTCTGTCCTGAATGCACCGAAGAAAGCTAAAATTCTTATCATCCCTGGACATTGACTTTTCCATGGATGAGCAGGGGAGGTGGCCCTCATCATGGCTTTACCATCCTGCTCCATCTAGTGGAACACTTAATTCTACATCACGGGCTGTTGAGCCAAAAATAAACTTCAAACCAAACATTGCTGACAAATTAGATTTTTTTCCCTAAAGAAAATAAAATAAAAACTGCTGTCTCCTTCTAAAAACACTTCATAATTCTAATATTTATTCAATGTCATAGTAAAGTATATGACACTATAGTCTTGCAGAAGATTGTTAATTTCGGTCGTTTTTGTCCTTTCTGGCATTTTTGACCATGCAGTGGTGTTGTTTTTAATAACAGAATATGCATAGTAGGAGTTTCTTAAAGGCAAAATGTTTTCTTTGAGCTTAATGTCACTTTGAAATGCTGAACTTGTTTGTATCACATTAAATTTTCAAGGGACCTAACAAAAATTGCTTCCTGTAAAATCTGACTTGATTGATACCTTTAAATTAGCCTGGTGAGCGCACGCTAACAAAAAATGTAACAAAAGCAAAATATGACATGTATCTGAGATTTATTAAATGAGGGCTATTTCAATATGAATGTGCAAGTTACTGCTTCTAGTGCTAATAGAAGTGAAAAGAGAATATTGAGCAGACTCTATTGGAGTTGTCAGTTCTTTCAGAGAGGTGTTCTGAACACTTACCCCTTTTGAAGTCCCCATTTATAACAAGAAAGTCGTACTGGAAATGGGAGATAGAAACGTGCCTTTTCTCTTTCAAGATCAATCTGGCTTCCAAAAATCCTTTCTTGCACTTGAAAGTTGCATAAATTCTTAAATATTAATGGATTCTTTGCTCAGTGAATTTCCTTAAAATTTTAAACAGTGTTTCTTGTTCACAAAAATTAACTTTTTAGAGTTGTTTGTAAAAATTTTCATTTTTTTCAACTGTGATTTTTTGAAGGGTGAATTGTTTAGTGTATGGGCTTACTTAACATTTTGAGTTTTTTTTAAATGGAGGTTTGTTCACTGTTGTGACACAGTTTTATATAGGAAGCTTTGCAAGAAGATGCTGCTGAACATTTAAAAATTAGTTTTGCCTGTCTTTTAGCAATTCTGCTTTCCATGGATAAAAGCTGACTGTCCATGAAGACAGCTGAGCTGTAGTCCAGGAGAAGGACTTTCCAAGATTCAGGGCTGGAGAATGTGGAAAAGAAAAATGTTGGGGAGATGGCAGCTAAAACTTCTGCAGTGTGTGCTGAGGAAAGACAGGAATTTGCTGATGGGTCAGGATCTCTCCTGGGTGGATGGAGCGTGAGGGCACAGACACTTTTTGCTGCGTGTTCATTCCCAAGAAAGTGGGAACAATGTAATGCTCAAGGTTTTATCTTCATAACTCCAGTGCAGGGATTTAGAGTCTGGAAATGGTATTTTTCACCTATTCTGGAGCAGTAATTTCAAATGTACAATGCTTCCTTCTGAATCTGTACAATTGTCAGTGTCTTCCCATAAGAAGTGACATTAATACACACTCTTATTGTTGCTCCACCGAGTCTCTGGTTGTGTTGGCTGAGAAAAGACTACCAAAGGCCACAGGTACTGTCCTGGCTTCCCATTTCACTGCCATTGTGATCTTTGGAGGTGTGAAGCTCCTGGCTGGTAACCTCATCTGCTGGAGAGCCCTTCTGGTATCCTGCCCTGTATCCTCAAGCTCACTGGCTAAATGAAAATGTCGCTTAGGAGGAACCCTGCTCATTTTGAAAGAGTAGCTGCCTCTGCTCGTCATGAGCTTTACTGTACTTCCTGCCCAGGCACATTTTACAGTCTTGAGAGGCAGAGAAAGGAAAGAAGGCTTGTTTCCCTTTTCTTAACTGGCCTTACGAAGAAATCAGTTTCAATTCTGCTTTTAGAACAGCATGGCCTGTGACGTTGTCACCAGTTTGTCTCTGTATTTCAGTGGTGAGGAGGGAGTTTATCTATGAGGAGAACAAATTTCACTACCCTTGCATCTTGCAGAGATGTACAGAGTGTTTGTATGAAGCTGCCATGTGATCCTGCTCTTGGCTAATAATACACAGAAGAACACAGTAGTGTCTAGAATACAGAAAATCCTAAACGGTGTTAGACTATTTACTGTCCTTCATGTGTCTTCCCTGAAGGTACAGGATCACATTTTATTTAGAATATATTACTTATTATTGAAAATATATGAGCCATTTCCACTGTGATGTGCCAAAACCTGTTTGTCAAATCTGTCTTTTGTCAAATCCAAACAAATACAATCTCTTTGAAGCACCATTGTTGCCAATACTTCTACCTCAGGTTTCATTTGAGCAGCTCTGGTTTTAAAGACTCACAGATACCCAGCAGAGCCGTCAGAGTAAGCAGGATCTCTCCCCTAGGAATGTGCTGTTTGTGGTGTGAGGACATGAGCAGTGCCCACACTGTCATGGCAGGTCTCGCCCAAAGCCTGTGGATGGCCTGAAGAAACTTTCTTTGATGTAAGGAGCCTTTAGGTTAACTATTCAGCAAAGCCTGGGTACTACATGAGCCTTCCAGTGCTTTACTAGAGTTGCTAATATTAGGCTGTGCCCACAGACCCCTGAATTTTTGCTTTAGTTAGCCTTGGCCACTCCTTTGATTTCGTGCTTCATTTTACTCTGCGCTTTCCTTGCGAATCTCCTCGCTGGCGCTTCCTGGTTTTGGCTGGGGTGGAAAAGGAAATAATGTGAGAGACAGTGTTTGCAGCCCATTTCACACCCTGCGATGTCAGGAAGGGCTGGAAGTAGCACGAGGAGCCCATTCTCACGCTATTTCCTGCTGCCGGCTCCTCTCCTGCGCTGCCATTTCGGGGAAGGAGAAGGCGCAGGGAGGAGGCTCTGGAGGTGCAGAGTCACGTTTCTGGAACTCCAGCACCAGCAGAGCCTCTGTGATACCTTGAAACTGTGCCAGGCTCCTCCAGAAGGGTTTTATGAGGAGTATTTTTTAAGATGTTTGTTTTTAAAATACTTATCAAAGAAAGGCAGGGAGTGCAGCTATTAGCCAACTGCTGTGCGGGGCTGCTGAAGGATCAGCACGTGTGGACACACAGGCTTTTTAATTTCTAATGTTGTGAATTCTTTATATTTTTATTAAGATTTATGGTGTGTTTTATTTCTGGATTTGCAGACTTGCAGAGAGCAGTTAAGAGCCCCGATCTCAGCCCTTAATGATTTTCTTCCATGTTGATTTCTCTTCATGACAAGGTTCCCTTCATGGAACATGTAGTAAAGTGTGTTTGTTCAAAGTCTCACCTTCTTAAATAGTGCCTCATTTATCAGGGGTACTACTGTTAGTCTAGTTTCTTATCCATATTAATTATTGGGGGTTTTTTTGACTTTCTTTCCATTCGATGTGATTTTGACCGAGTGGTTTCTCTTCTCTCCAGCTCCTCTGTTTACTCACATTCAACAGGACAAGAATTTCCCTGGCCTGTATTCCTAGCATACATGAGCTTCTTATGGACAGCAACAATTATATCGTTAAACATTCCCATGAGGAAGAATAATATTCCTGTCCCCTTTCACTGGTCCAAAACTGATGAGCTTGCCTACTGCTGTGTGAATTCCTTGGCAAGCCCAGGAGTAGACTCGTATCATCTAAATCCTAATTCTTGGTCTTGATTATAAAACCCACATTAGTCTATTCCAGAGTGCTTAGAGATAACTGAATTAGGGTCTTTTCCTGGCTCATCTTCAGCCTGAGGGAATAGAAGATCATGTTTTAAACAGGGTTAAATTTTAATTTTTAAAAAATACAGTCCAGGCTATATGTTTTCTGCAGTCCAGCAGTGGGGTGTTAGATATATGATGGGGAGCACAGTAACTTCTGTCTTTGCATGAGTTCAGTGTAGTCGCTACCAGCGACAAGTCAAAATATCTAACAGCTGAATTATACGCAGCTCCTCCATGTGTGGCCCTCTCTTGCTGACTGTCAATAGCAGGGATGTGCCTGCTGGCAAGTGCTCTGAAAACCAGATTACCTAAATTTAGCCAATAAATGGATTATGAATCCTGCACATGTTCCCACTCTTGTCACAGCTAATCATAAATTCATAATTTCAAGCTACACTCAACCCCAGATAAACTCTGTCTTCAGAATAAATTACATCCCAGTATGAAGCAAGATAAACCAAAAGGTGTCCTGGAATAGGTTGCTTGAGTGTTAAGAATTAGGTGCCTCAATAAGGAAGATACAAAGTTGATGGGCCATAATGGCAGAAAGACCTTTACAAGTCCAAAATGTGAATAATTGAAGAAGTCATTCCACAGCCTTTTGAAGTCTTTGTGGTGCCCACTGCATCATCCTGAATTATTGCCAAGGGTTTTAACTGTTTGCTCCTGGAATCTGATTTGTGCCTCCACTCCCACTCCCTTGGCCACTTCCAGCCCCCTGGACTCATTGCCTTCATTCTTCTGCTGCTTTTATTTCTCTTCTGTTCCACACATCTGTGAATGTGCCAGTTCCTTTCTGGCCTTTGGCTGCAGATGCAACTTCCTTTCCCTGCCTGGTAGTAAATGTTGTGGATTTGCCTTCAGCTGGAGGCAGGGCTGACCTGGTTGAAAAGCATGAAAAAGCTGGGTTGGAACTTTTTCCCCAATTTCTTGACACAGTCCTGTGTCCAAATACTCAGACTTTGCCTTTTAGTTTAAATGCATCACTTGCTAATGCCTGCAAGGGTTAAGGATGAACTCTAGTGTTCATGGATGCCTGATTCAGTAGAAATGGATGTTTCGTATTTGCTTTCACATGTGAATGGATTTGCTCTCAAAACAGCTGTTTCTTTGTTTCAGACAAAATTCACATGCAGAGCATTTGGTCAGGTTAGGCTTGCACTGGATAAAGAATGTTTTTCAAGGTTTGGCATAACTTAGCCAAACTTTGTTAGCATTTTATTTAAATAAGATTTGTCCTCAAAATAGTAATTTTTTCTGAGATCATAAGCAGGCACCCACATGATTCAGTCAGTAGATTGCTGTGCTCCTCTAACCAAGAAGTTTCATTTTGAATGTCAGAAGAACATCAGGGGAGTGTCATGAAGGCAGGGTTAGATAACAAACTTACTGACATTTCACTTACCTGGAGGAGAATACTGAGTGGAGTCGAGGGTGTAGTTTGCACAGGATGTATCTCCACTAATATTTTATTTTAGTAATCTGCTTTGAAACCAAAGTTGTTATTACCAAAGAATGTAAATGTGTAACTACTGCAGCATAAACCTAAAAGAGAGAGTGATACATCTTCAGAAGATAATTCTGTACTAAAAGTATTTGGCTACAGTCCAGAATTCCGCAGACAAAGTTCTTTAGCCAGATTTCTTGATGGGTGGCCTATACCCATAATGTTAATTAACAGAGTTAAAAATAATTCAGTAAAAATAACAGATTCCTTGTTACTGGTGGTAAAAATGGCAAATTGTGTTGTTTGGTAAAGAATATTATGCTTTCATCACCAAGTGATTTTAAACATACAGATAAATGACAAAATATGCATAATCCCAGGGATTTCTATTTCCAAAAGAGAAAATAAAGTAATCTTGAGCTTTTTTTAAAGCAAATGTCAGATGCATATTTTCGTAATTGCTTTCAAGTCTGTTAGGCTCAGTAGTGTCTGGACTTCTTAGTCAACATATTTCTGATACCTGTTCAGGCTCCTGCTCTGTTTTTTGTGGTTCTGTTCTCTGCAATCCCACAAATGCAAATGCAGTGGAATATTTTTTGTGGGTGAAGGGAAAGTGTTGCAATGCAATGCAGCAGGAGATGGAATATGAGCCAAAACCTTTGATTAATTAAACTCTCACTAATTTCTGCATTTTAATGGCAGCAGGTTCCTCATTCCTTCCCACTGTACTTTCTTTCCATCCTCAAAAGTTTTTGTTGTGGCATTAAGTTATAGTGTGAGTGAATAGGATAGAAATGTATGAAAAAACATATTTTGTCCACTGAGGCTTTTGGAGGAGATGCTGTGAATACTGTATTAATCTCTTGCTCTGTTGATAGGTACAACTTTGTAATAGAATGAGAACTAGTGAACAACACTGGCTCTGCACATTATGCCTAAAGCTAAACTGACCTGTGGTTAGTGCTGCAAAAACAGGTACAGAGTTGCCACCCTGAAAAGCGTATTACCAACTTCTAATCAAGTAGATGTGTAGGGTTGACTTTTGTTGATTGATTGATTGATTGATTGTGAAGTTTTGAGAGTTCATAAATGATTTTCCATGTAATTAAAATGGCCAGTATTTTTCAAGCAAGTAATATATTTTGTAAATAAGATGTCATGTGTGTTTTCACAGCCCTGACTTAATGTGCAATCGATTCTGAGCAATTCATCAGTGTTGTTATAGACAAAATAATTTATTTACGAAATTAGTATGTTGCATTGTTCTGTAAGATCATTAAATGCAGCTACTACCACAGCATTACTACACAATTATATTTTTCTTTCATGATTGTAAAGATTAAGAAAAATTCAAGAGCCTGGATCCATGCTAATAGAAACTCTCTTGAAGTAAATGATATTAAAACTCTCCTCCTGTGAGTGAATTCGTTAACAACAGGTTTCACGAGTATCTCTGATTGCGTGGATTCCGTGGTGTTCTGCTGAGCAGCCTTTCATCCTTCCAGTGATACCACACATTCCTGGAGTGAGGGGATCTCAGGGGTGTGGTAAACACTCTGTTGGGCAGCTCATGCAGGGCTCATGAACACACCCTTGGTGCATTTAGTGAGGACAGACCTGGTGTGTGACAGGGTTTGACACACACCCAGAGTCACAATTGGCAAAGCTACGTAAATGCTGAAAACTCAAGGTTCTTGAGTTTGCCTTTGCTGTACGTGGATCTTGCAGTGATATTCCTTGGCTTTCTGTATTTTTAATCTTATTTTCACCAGCCAGAGAATACACCCTTTTTATGGTAAGGAAAGTGCAACAAAATCACCCTAGAAATAACAGCTTACTGCAGGTGAAACTTCTGTAATCGCATTGCTCAAAACACATGTTTTGAGAAAATTGGAATGAGTAAAATAATGGATGATTGTGTATACAGTAATCCTTCAATCCTCTGGTTTTTGTGAAGACAGGTAGTGGTCAGTCTCAGTTGTGAATGAATGGATGTCATAAATGAATTGGTCAGAATGAATTAGGGTGACAAGTTAAATAAGAGGAGGAATTGTGACCGTAAACTGTACATTTGTCATGCACCTCAGGTGTACTAGTTTTCTGTATTTTTTTTAAAGTTTTACCCGTTAATAGAAGAAATATGCTCAGTTTTACTGTAAAATTCCAATCAGCTTATTATAAAACAGAGCAAATGACATATTGAATTGGGAGTATTGGACTTAATGGTTTAGCAGTCCTGGATTGCTGTACTGGTGAAACACTGTAGCTGTCAAGTGGTGAGAATCAATCCAAGCAACTCTTAAAACTCAGTTTAGTTCCTGAGAATGAGTTTTCACTCACCCTCCCAGGCTCTTGCAAGGTCCCTTTGTGCAAACAGAGAAAGCCCCAAACGAGGGTGGGTAGTTTTGAGCTGTGATTTGAACAAACAATTCAGTGTGAGACAGAAACAATCAGACTAAAAGACTTCCACATAGGCTGGAGCAGCCTTCCTTAGGAATCCCTTTTGCAGGAGGAAGATCTGCAGGCACAAAATACAGGGCAAGCTATAAATAAGCAGTTGAGGAAACAAGGAAGAGCGTGGCATTGGTTGCATCATTTTTGCACGGCTCGTGTAAGGCTGGATTATTGTTCCTGGGTGGATTCTGTGGTAGCAGGGTTGGGAAGCTGATGTGGGATGCAGTGCTGGACTGGCTGGGGAGGGTCTGGCTGCTGCTGCTGTGGAAGCCACAGAAAACACTCTGCAGCAGGAAAGGGCTGCAGGAATGATGTGCATTCCTGATGCTCTGATAGCCACGCTCCTGCAGCAGGTGTAACCAATATTTTTAGGATTTTGCAGTTCACTTGCCTGGATGGGTGAGTGGCTGACCTTGGGTGAGTGGCTCCAGGCACAGCAGCTCTTGGAGCGCGGGAGGTGGTTGGGTTTTACAAGAGCTCTCATGGCTCAGCTGCATTGCTGCAGAAAAGGAACATTTCAAGATTACAGGATGACTATTAGGAGAACAGTTTCATCAAACTAAAAAGATACTGTGAAACCTCATTAAAGACTTAAAAAAGTGAATAAAGGCAACAGTGTTCCCAAAGATAGAATGCAACAGAAAATTCCCGATCCAAGGATGAAATGAGGCCAGTACATCTGCTAGTACAGTGTGAAAGCGCCAGGTTCGATTCCCAATTATTCCCTGGGCTGAAACACTGCAGATACCTCACTGCCAGTCCTGGGGAGAGGAGCACTGAATGCTGCTGACTTGCATGTTCTCCCCTTAATTTTCCTCTTCTGTGAACTCCACTGTTCTGGGATACGCCAAAGCCTTTCCTTCATTCGGGACTTCAATTTAAATTTCTTTTGTCTGGGTGCTTGCCTGCAATCACAGGTATTGCTGAAATTACTGTGTTTTAGAGACCCTTGACAAAGATGTCTGGAGGACATTTGGTATAAATTTACCAGCAGGCTCAAAAGTTTATTGAGACCATGTGCTTGCATGCAGAGAACATGGTCATAAAATCCTGAATTCAGGAGGGGCAGGCTGAAAATTAAAAAATAGGTTAAGCTCATATTAGTGAAGAAGTTCCCAAACTGAATCTGAGCTTAAATAACTTTAAATACTTTTTATAGTATGTGACTACCTTCTAAATAAACTGAAAGAAATTGCTGGCTAATTTTACATGTGATTAAAAGTACTTTTGTAGCAGGATGTCATTGGTAGCCTTTGTGATTTTGAACTGATTACTCTGTTGTATATTATAGATTGATTTCGTAGCTGCGGGATGTTAAAATAAGTTGTTATAGTTAAATACTAGCCTCTGTTAACTATATATGTATTGTGGTATGCTAATTAAGTCTCTGAGAAGGATATGCACCAATAAAGCTAAATTGTAATGTGTTCATTATGGAAGTGAGGGGTTTCAGTGTCTGGATGATAATTTACACTTGAAACATGTTGGCTGCCCAGTAAATTTTCTGTGAGTGCCTTGGATACTCTGCGAGGTTCCCCTTCCCCCAGAGGGCTCATGTAAACTGCAGCCGAGTAAAAGCTGGCAATGGACTATTTTTAGGAAGCCTCCTACAGCTGGGGGTGGGAAGGAGTCTTGGCTCCTGGGCTGCTAAAGGAGCGTGGTGCTGGCAGGAGCCACACCCAGCCCGGGTCAGGTGGCCAGGTCTGCTGTGGGATCTTGGCTGAGAGATCGGTGCTTTTACAAAAAAAAAAAATCCTTCTGAAGCCTAACTAATTTATTAAAATGAATGAAAACAGCAGTATATATACGAAATCCCCAAAATGTGTAAAATTGCCTTTTTTGTTTGTTCATTTGTTGCCAGTGTTGGTAATACTTGCAGAGTTCCTGAGGTCTGCACTATCCACCACTTCTGCTGCTAAGACATCTAAGAGGGACTTTAATTGCTCATTTATAATGTTATAAAATCAGGAGCTATGTGAAGGGACTGTGGAGCTTTGTATCTGGCGAGACAATTTTCTTACACAGTTTCATAAAGTGTGGCTGTTCTCTGGGTATTCTTTCATTGAACTGGATCTCAAGAGCAAGCCTCCTTATTGTGTTTTTGTTCTGGTGTTTTCATTAGCTCAGAACAGAGTTTGCAGTTCAGGTGTGCAGTCTTGTGNCTGGATCTCAAGAGCAAGCCTCCTGATTGTGTTTTTGTTCGGGTGTTTTCATTAGCTCTGCCTATCAATATGTGTGCTGTGAAGAACAGAGTTTGCAGTTAAGGTGTGCAGTCTCGTTTTCTTCCCTGGGTTGGAATAGCTTCTCCTTGTTTATTCTGGAGGACTCCCTGTTCACCTCTGTCCCATGGAGCTGAACTGCTTTGGGATACACACATTTTGTTAGCTAAGGCCAGCCTTGGGTGAAACATAATTTTCCCGTTTGTAAACTGATGTTTTGCTACAGCTCTTCTTCAAGAGGATTATAAAAGCTCACATCTGCAAAAACCCTTGGGTGATTTTGGACAGTGTGAGGTTTCAAATGAAGTCATATGAATGAAGGATGATCAATCTTTCATGGTTCTAATGCCAAGAAGTACTGTAATGTCATCAAGAATCTTGATCAAGATCTTTTCATCGAGATTCTTGATCTTGAATCTCACAGTGAAGTGGTTTGGTGGAAGAGGTGACAGGATAGGTTTAGAGATTTCCTGTTTTACTGTGGTATATTCCCCAAATGGGCATTCGAGACTCTAGGATCTTACCATGTCATTAAAATGCAGATATTAGTACGTTATCTGTGTATTTTCAATGCTAGCTCAAGTTCTCTACCCCTGTTGTTCAAAGTTTGTTTCAGAAAGAATGTGTGTGGTATGTATGAAGTGTGGAATAGTCTTATGTGAGGTTACAACAGACTCATTAGTTGCCACAGTGTGTTATCGAGGGAAACAGTAATTAAAATGGCCAGTTTAAAAAAGCTCTTTGGAGAAGACCATGTCAGATGATAACTGGCTTTATTGTGATTAATGTGGCTGTTTCAGTAAATTTGAAAATACCAGAATTCCTCTGTGCTCTCTCTAAACTCTTAGCTAGGTGGGATCCTTGGCCCTTCTCCATTGCTCCTGGAGCACTTCCCTATCCATGTCTCTCCCACGGAGCTGAACTGCTGTGTGATCCAAGCAGTGTGTTATCATTTAGGGTTCTCAGCAGTGCTCTCCAGACCCTCCGTGCTCCGTTTCCCTTCCCTCCCTGCCGTCTCCCCTCCCGGGCGCGGTGTGAATTGTGCAGCTGCATGGAGCTCGGGCAGGGAAAACAGCACAAGGCAGGACTGGACAGGTCAAAGCAGAACTGCTTTCATTAGACTGAAAAAAACCCAACCAAACCCTCAACCAACTGGCCCTCAACCAACTTTTAGGATCAGAAAGGTGTTGAGCCATTTCCCAGTTTCAATCTGATTGGAGCTGAGCCTTGCAGACGCTTAGGAAGCCAGAGCTCCACTGCTGCTTAATTGCTTCTTGTTTTGAAGGATAATTAGGAACTTTACTTAAAAATAGTAACTTTAGTGTTCAGTCCATTAAATTTGTCACCAAGATAATTTCATTAGGCTCCCAGCTGTTTTCTTATTGGAATTGTGAACTAAAAATAGGTGGGATTTCTGCAGTTGTCTGCAGAGGCTGGTACCTCCATTTCAGCTCTGAGTTTTCCTAATTATGTGAAATGTGTTTGTTTCCCTCAGAGCTTTCTTCTGGGCTGTATTTAAGAAGGTCCTGCTAATTATGCCAAAATTGTGCACTGTGGTTTTCTGATAAAGTCACGTGGCTGTGAAGAATATGAAACTGATTTTCCTCAAGACAAGTCGTACTAATGAAAGACTGATGCCGCACCCAGTGCATTTTTCTTTTTCACCAGTCTGCAAGAGATGTTTGTAATACTTGAACAAATACCTTTTAAAAACAAACAAACACTAATGAACACAGGTTTGTTACTATTATTATGAGGGGTGTGATTTACTCTCTCAGTTCAGTTCTCATGAGCAGTCCCTTTGTTGCGCATAATTGAAATCACAATGTAGATTGTGAGATAATGTGACAATTACCGTGTTTATATTGTGTGAAACACCGTGTTTTTTTGAAACAAACCTCGGTAATTACCAGAATCTGTACAAGCACATGCTGCTTTTTTACATACTTGGTTTACAGGGTGAATCAGGTTGTAATATCCATGTTTAAGCAATGTTTTTTTTAAGTTCTGAACTGTTTCACATTTATTCCTGACATCCACACCAAAAAGCATCATAATGGATTAATGGTGGGCATGCAGAAAGCTGAAACCGATTTTTCTCTGTTTGGGGATCTGTGTATGTAAATGTTGTTTCCCTGCATACTTTGTTAGAAACCAGTAAACACAGGATGACACAGAAGGGGTCTGATTGGAAGGGACCACCGAGGCCATCTAGTCCCACCTCCCTCCTCTAACAGGGTCCCCTCAAGCACCTTACTCAGGATTGTGTCCAGACAGGTTTTTAAAAAATTGCATTTCTTGACTGTGATGTTAGTCAGTGACTTTTTTTTTTTCCTTGGGATACCTTTTGACTGTAACTCCACTGAATATCTGCAGTTTGTGCTGATAAAAATGAATGTAGGTAACAGAAAGAAGTTCTGCTACAGAGCAGTGTGGGGCTTGTGGGGTTTTTTTAAAGGCTTGATGTTTGGAGCCACAACCAAGAAAGTCAGTGACCCAAATGTAAATTACATAGGCCTTAAGGTTTTTTTTCTTCCCCACTCTGTTGTCTTTAAGCAAAGAAACCGAAAATCATGAGGTGTGTTAGTAAAATAGGTCTCTCCAATGGAAGTGAGCTCATTCAAAGGAGGGAAATTTTCTTCCTTAATTAAAATGAAGGATGTGCTTATCTGCAGAAGTACTCCAGTGATGTTCCCTCAAAACCTGTATTTAGATGCCGTGTGTAATTCTGGCACGGTTTATTAGCATCTGAGATCTTTTTTAATTTTCTCATCTGCTTGTTGGCAGTCTGTTCCTTGGACTTCCTGTGCGTGTGCGTTCCTACAAAGCAGATAACTGCAGTTTTACAAGCTGGAGCTGAACGTGGGTGGGATGGCGTGAGGGAAAAGTGCTGTTTTGAAAGCTCTGCACCTGTCACTAGTTTTGAGCATCACCATCCGTGCAGGGCAGCCAATGTGTGCAAGATGCTGCAAAAATCTCTTAGGCAGCAAAATGTAGAAGAGAAACAGGAGTGGCTCTATTTAGTAGTTGCATATTATTAACTTCTGTGTAATGTACCAGTTGCTGTGCTCAGACACCCCTGTTTTGTGCTGAATTAATAATTTGCTGCTAAGGACAGGAAATGGAGTTTAAATGCTGTTGTGTGATTAAAGCTGTGTTTTACATATGGTTATGGTGTTTATAGAGTGTGTATGTATAAATAAGCACCTGATACCAGGTAGGTAGTGTAGGAACACACCTCCCTTTCACCAGAACTTTGAGTGTTCTCTCCAGACTTTCTCCTCACTCATCTGATCAGATGGGTCTTGAAGCCTTTGCTGCTGTTGTTAGTGTAAACCATGATCCGGAAGCTCTAATTATAGTAATGCAGAACAAATGGAAATCCTGGAATTGTCTCCAGCACTCTTGAATCTCACAGTTGCCAGTTGCAGGTATCAGAGCAATAGGTGAGCCAGCCCAGGCTTGTTCCCCTGGAGCTGCCTCATACCTCCCCTTCCCAGCACAGCTTTGAGCTTTACATTTATTTCCAGATCTGTGGGCTGTGACTAATGGCCACTAAGTTTTAGGCACATATTTGAACCAAGACTGCTGTGCATCATTTAGTGCTTTTTTAGACATTCTAAGAGGCTTGCTGGTTTTATTTTTGCACAATAACAGTAACAGACTTGGATATTGGGCAGCCAAAAGCCCCAGCTGGGGCTTAACAGATGTTGATGTGGGAATAAGCACAATATTTGGGGAAGAGAAATACCATCTTAGAACCCTTCTCATCTTTCCCACTGAAGCAATTATACCCATGATTTTTAGTGTCTTTTTTAGTTCAGTTCTTCTCCTGAGACTGTTTAAATGTTTTTTTTTTTCATGTAGAAGAGGAAATTTGTAATCTGTTAATGAATAATTTAGGTTTAGAGTTTCATCCATTTGAGATGCAAACATGAGACACTGCCCTCTGCAGACAGAGATGGTGAAGATGTGACTGTCTTCTACTGGAATCATGACTTTTAGTCATCCAGTGGATTTTGGAGATTTGTTTTGAAAAATCTCCTTGGGCTCTTCAGTTTGGTTTTTCCTTCCCTTGGATTCCCTGCTGCCTGGCCGTGATTGAGCGCACAGGGGTGGGGAGTCCACCCACTGGTGGTGTGAAAATGAGTTGTCATTCATAGCTCTGTGATACTTTCTTTTCAGTGTAATAAAGCACTCCAGTATCACTGGAGTTTCAGAATTAATGCCCACTGAGCAGAAGTTCTTTTCCACCTCTCGGTGTTCGTTTCAAGCTCCCTTCACAGGTAGAACTCACTGCACCATTTTGTACTTGCTTCACAAACACAATGGGTAGAATCTTTCTTTCCTTCTTTGTTCTCCTTACCCTCACCCTCAGAGGAAAGGTGGGTCTGGAGTTAAGGTTTCCAGAGAACGTGGCAGGGATTTAAATGGAGCAGTTTTGTCCAGGGTAGCTCAGTGCAGAGGTTCTCTCCAGCCTTGGCCGAAGGGTGGTTTGTGGTCAGGGCTCTGGCACAGCCTGGGAGCAAAGAGCTGTGTTAGAGAGGGATGGGGCTGTAGGAAAAGATTCCCTACCCAGGCTGTCCCAGTCCTTGGTCTCTGTAAAGTCTGCCGACAAGGAGGCCAGTGAGGGTGCTGAAGGGTGGCGTGTCTGTGTCACCTCTGGTACCTTCTGAATCTTAATATTCTTCTGAATGTAAGGCTCCCCCTCAAGTTAGAGCTATGCCGTCTGCTGCTGAGGGCTTTTGGAGCTGTAATGCTGAAATAATTATGTTCTGTGAATAATACATTTAGTAGTTGTTTAGGTAATTGCAACACTTTTATGTAGGTAATAAATAGAGTCAATAAAGCTAGTTCAAAAGAACTAATTCCACCTGAAGCAGCCAAACGACTTCCTCATTTTAACATTACAAAATAAGCTAATTAGAGAATAAGGGATTTTAAGAGTTGTCCCAAAATTTCCCCATCCCTCACCCACACTCCTCACTCCAGTCCTGCTGGATTCCATGTTTTGCAGCCCTCGCTGCTCCTCTGTGAGTCAGGGACTGCCATGGAAAACCTCCCTGAGCCGAAACCAGCGACGTGACTCTTGGCTGAGAGAGGAAACAGGAGGAGGTTGTGCCTTGTCAGGGATTTTACTTTTCCTGTGCATGCTTCATTCTAAATTCTCTGTGACTCCAGTGTTAAAAGCATGCAGCTTAGAAAAGTCCACGTGAAAAAACACATTTTGCAAATGTTAGAATATGTTTTGTAAATACAAAGTCTCTCCTACTGTGTTTTACAGACATTTGAATGA
This sequence comes from Erpornis zantholeuca, assembly GCA_013400515.1. Taxonomy (NCBI): domain Eukaryota; kingdom Metazoa; phylum Chordata; class Aves; order Passeriformes; family Timaliidae; genus Erpornis; species Erpornis zantholeuca. Next base: position 215,235 of record VZTN01022764.1, on the reverse strand, counting down.
CTAGGGCTTTTAGTACTATTTTAAGGTCTTTTATAGCCAGCTGTGTGTTTTGAGAGATGAGATTTAAAGTTCATGTTTTTGTAATGATTTAAATTCTGCTTCAGAGTGAGTTGAGTCAAGTTAGGTCAGTGGGGAAGAGAGGCGGAAGGGCCAAAATATTTTATTTAAAAGATTCTAAAATGGCTTGTCCTGTCCCTTGTTAAATTAGGGTTGTTAGTGGGTCTTCGTAAAGCCATATTATTCTGTGAGGTGTCCGTTTTAATGGCAGGCTTAAAAGCATTAAATACCCAAATGCAGTTTGTGGAACACTCCATAGTCAGTGGCTGTGTATTAATGTTGTCACAAGCACGTGAGTAAGCAAAGATGGAGGGTCTATATTAGAGTTTCCTCTTAAGAGTGGCAAAACACTAAGCAAAGAGCAGAACCATGAAACTGGATGACTGACAGGTTTTTCACTAAGAAAAAAAGAGGGCTGCACTATTCCAGAAGCATGGTGACTCCTGTGAATGGCTTCTCCACAGAAATAGTGTGGTCACCTTTATTATTTACCTTCGATTTTGGCTTCAAGCTTGATTTCCTGCTCCTTTTATCTGCCTGAACGTAATGTGTGCCAGGGACAGACAAGCACTTAAACTTGACTTCTTCGTTTTGTTGTATGGCAGAACACAGAACCAGATATTTGCTTTTCACTGTAGCCAAAGATGAGTGTCCCTGCACTGCTCAAAATTCACAGTATAAAGTGCTGTTGCAGCTCTGTATCATTTGCCTGGTTTAAAATTATATATTTTTAAATATGCCTGGTATTAAATTTCATGTTCAAGCAAATGTTCTCAAGAAAAAAAAAAAAATAATAACTTTATATTACAACTCACTTCCAAAGGCGAGGTGTGCTCTTTGCAGATGCTTTCAATTCCAGGTGCCAGGTTGTGCCTCTGCTTTTACAGAGGCCTGGAGTTGTTTTTGCTGAGTTGAAAGCAAAACGTTTAAACAAGAAGGAGGGGGAAAGCCACATTCCTCTGAGGAAAGCAAAAGCTGAAATGTGAGCTGCAGTGAGGTGTGGGACTGTCAGTCCCAGCAGGTATTGACAGGTACTCGGTCCTGTGGAGACACCAAGGCCCTTCCAGCCCCTGCCCGCAGCGTCAAGGGACAGAATTGAACCTTTTCAGTGTCCTTTGAGCAGCAGCAGAGTCAAAATTACTGCCTTTTGCCAGAGAACCTAACTTCCTAAAGTACTGAACAAAAATCTCAGCTGGGAGGGTGCCTAAGCAGACAAAATTCCAGCACTGGATTTGTATATTGCATTTAAATATATGCAAACTATTTTTCTGAAGAACTTTGTACAAGTGTATTTAAATAGGGAGGTGAAGTCCTCTGTTACCACCCTGCTCGGAACCCAGCAGAGATTTGTCTTCCATTGTTTTGGGTTCATCTGGGGCCTGATTCTTTCCCTGAGCTGTCACTGCTTCCTTAATTCCTGCGGAAACTTCGTCTTGGGCTCAAAATTCCTTTTCTGTCACGTGAGGTCATATCAGCTCCGCTTACTCCGGTCCCTCAAATTCCTGTTACAAATGATGTTGCCCATTTTGCAGTAGTAACTGGGGAAGTGCCTGGTTCTGTGTTCTCCGTGTTGAGGTTTACAAGCCATACACAAGCTGAAAAATGTGAGAACTGTCTGAACCTTTATTTTACCTGGCTTTGCAGATAGCTCTGTTTCTTCAATTTAGGGAAACTAATACGAAGTATTAAGATTGTTAATTCTTTTATCATCTGAGTGCACTTTTATTAATATTTTAAATTGTTAACCTAATTTTTTTCTTATTAGTTCTGTCATTAACTGTCATAATAATGCAGTTTTAAACTTATAGATACATCCTGGTTTTTATCAGCTGAAACCAATTCTGCTGATTTGGTGGCACTGGAGGGAGCTACAGACCATGAGGAATTTGTAAAAATACTTGGTTGAAAGACAATTAAAGGATATCCCATTAGGTTCACCTGTTTTAATTGCTCAGAGCAGCCTACAATAGGGGACTTACACCTATAACATGCCTAGGTTGTTGCAATATTAAAAATGGCATCTAGAATTGAAGGAAGCTTTCATGTCCTTATTTGAAATTGGGTATGGAGAATTTTTTAATATAAACTAATTCAAATTTCATTTAAAATTCTTCATTCTGAATTTGATTTTACTTAAACAGACTTCTTGGTCTAAATTAGCAGCAAATATTCTTAAACCTAAGAAGAACTTTATTGTACCTGATGGATTTAAATTAGATTAGATTGTGAAAAATTATTGAATTTCAAGTTTCTCTCTGAGTTCAGTCCCCACAGAGCACAGTAGGGATGCAGTCAGTGATGCAGTTTTTGGTTTCTTCTGCTATATGTAAGGTCTGTGACTTTAGCTTACAATTAAAAAAGGCTTAAAACAGAAATATCCATGACCTTGTTTGTAGATACTTTTCCACCTTCCAGAAAATGGGACATGACAAAAACTATTAAAAATATGGATATTTAGAGGGAGCAGGGGGGAGAGAAGTTCACCATCAGCCACACTGGAGTTGTCACTAGTCCAGCTTGTTGGTTTTTAGATAGTAAAGACCAGTTAATAGTTAATTCCTTGTGTAAAATTAAAAGTTGTACTCTTTAGTGTGCAGAGCTTTTGGTGAAATAACTGGAAAAGATGCCAAACCTGACGGACGACCTAGATTCTTCAAGATGACAATCTTTGAGAGTCACAGGAGGTCAAAACCATTTCCAGCATCAGGAGGGACAGGAATAGGGATAAGTAAAATGAAGGCAGGCAAGCAAAATTGCTTTAAAGCGTAGAAAAGATAAAATATTCCACAACTAAAGCAATAGATTTGATAGTGTCTTGCAAGAAGCAGGTTCATTAATTAGGCCCAAGTTTCTGGTGTGCATGGCCCTCCAAAATTCAGGAGGAAATGTTGGAGGAGCAGCGAGCGAAGTGGAGTGAGGAGTTCTGTTGCATGAACATGTAATTCCTTTGCCTTTTCCCATGGTTTTTGTCTCCTTTTGCAGCCTTGTTAAAAGAGAAAAAAAAAGTGAGCAGGGATTGCGCCACGTTCCTCCCCACTCCCTCGCCCCGCGCTCCCGCCCCAGGCTTGCCCTGGGATGGGATGCTGTTGTGGTGATCTCATCCACACCGTTACCTTCCACGGCTGTTCCCAGCCTTGGCCTGGGAGTAGCTGAAGTCACCTGGGGTGGGGTGAGGGGCTGCTCCAGAGTTTTTAACATCCCCAGGCTTGTCCGGCCGGGGCAGCCTCGGGTGCAGGGAGCGAGTGTTGGAATCGGTCTGCTTTGGTGGTGGTGAGAGTGTGGAAACACCTCCCTACTCGCTGCCAGAGTAGGGGTGAAGGCAGCTGGAACAGCCCCGAGGGCTTGGCTTGGGTCGTGTTGGTTCTTCTGGGGGAGGCTGTGAGAGTTCCATGAGAGGGCTGGGAATGGGCACAGGATGCAGGGTTTGGGGTGAGCTGTGTCTCAGCCAGCAAAAAGGAGCACAAATGATCCTCCATAAGGGTCATCCAGTCAAGGCAAGGAGTTAATGGCAGAGGGGAACTGGCCATTGGAAGCCCTTCCGGTGAAGGACTGGAATATTGGCCAGGTTTGGGTGATCTCCTGTAGTGTCTGCTATTCTACAGCCCTCTCCCTCTCATCTTTCTCCCAGACAAAATGAGAAAGTTTGTCCCTTACATGGGTCAGAAAAGGCTGTCTCATAGTAATGTATGAGTTCCTCTCTTAAGGAAGAAAAAAATATATAGTTCTTTTTTATATGATTTAAATAAAACCTTGCAGCTGGTGATAGACTCTTAGAGCAACTTGGAATATCTTTATAAAAACCAATAAATCCTGCATTGCATGTTTCAAAGTACATTATCCAAAATCCTTCTGTGCAAGTGGCTGTTCCTGAGGCATACATTGTTCAGATGTCAGGGGAGCAAACTGGATGTGGTGAAAGGCAGGGGGGAGGGGAGGGAAGTTTACATACAGCTTGAGGCCTGCATGGAAGTAACTCTACAATTTTTAGCAATGAAAATATCCATGTAGGGACCTAAAGGAATCCTGTGGGCTGATGGTGCAGTTTGCGTGGAGCGCGTGCACGGTGCCTTTTTGGCAGACGGAAGATATTTTACTGTGGCTTAGTGCTTATTATAGTTGCAGTTTTTTGATCACCATCTGCAGTCTCTATTGGTTTTTGATAGAGCAACTAGTATTTTATATTTTGGGAGTGGTGTTCTCTGCGTTTTATCACGCTGACTTACTACTTCCAGTGTCTGTGAAATAACAAAGTCTCACAACTTTAGTCTGGTTCCTGAGCTGCTGCTTTCCTATGCTAGAGAAAATATTGAATCTCCTGATTATACAAATGGCTTCTGTTGGGTAATATTGACAAATACACTGAATAACATTTTTGACATAACATTCTGTTCCCACACAGATAATTTGGATGTAATTGAATGGGTTGATCAAGAGTTTGTGCTAAAAATACGACATTTTCTCACCCACTAAGTGGAAGAAAATGCTTGCTCCAGAGGCAGTTCAGTTCAGTGTTGGGAAGTGGGATGGGATACGCTGTGACTGTGGTTCTGTCCCCTGCCGAGGGTCCAAAGGGATGATGCTGGGAGCCGTCCTGGCACAAGGATTTTGGGAACCACTTCTCCCTCCAGGCTCCTGCAGGCACAGAGCAACCTGAGACTGATTTTTTAGCTGGAGCAAAGCGCTCCAGCCCAGGCAGGATCCTGGCCAGGATGCCTGTCAGACCCGCAGGAGCACTCAGTGCACTTGAGCCAAAATGTACAGAAATAGTTGGGAGGGGGGGGGATGTTTTGAAGATCTCTTTTCTTTCCTTCTGTTTTTCCTTATTTTAATGGTCTCCTGGGCAAAAGGCTGCATTGTTACAGTTTTAAAAGCAGGGTGGTTGTGCTGCAGGCGGGTGGGGAAAAGAAAGAAAAATAGACCTTAGAGAAAGGCTGGCTGTTTAGTATGCAATAAAGTGACTTTTATACCTCTCCCAATCTCCTATCAAATAAATCTCATGCTAACAAGCAATCAAACCCGTTTGCCTGCCCTGCTCCACACAGCCCGAGCCACATTGTACCTTTCCAGCCTTTGAAACTGCCTGTGCCTATTTTTATTTGTCAGGCTGGGGCTGGGCTGGCCCCATTCCAGATGTGTCTCACAAGATTTGGTGCTGATGAGCTATTTATAGCCCTGTGGTTCCATTGTCATGGCAACCGTGCTAGAGGCCAAGGCGGCTGGGAGCTATTTCTGGACTTGTGCTGTAATGTAAAACTGATTGGGAAAGTTAGTGCATCCTCTAAGCCAGACTAACTTTAGACAGAGGGAGGGGGGAAATAAAAGAGAGACAGCTACGACCTCTTTAGATAGATTTTTTTCTATTCTCCTACATTTTCCCTGTTTCCCTTTCCGAGCGCCGGCAGTTTTTGAAGGGCTGGTTTGCCTTCTGCTGGGTTTGTCTGAAATTCATTCATGCCTCCCGGCGGATTACGCTGCTTTAATTAGGCAGTTTGGGAAGCTGGGTGCGTAACCAGCCTCGTTTTTAGGGCAAGGTTTGAACTCCATGTATACACAAAAGTGAAGGGGGCTTTGCTGGGGTGTCCTGGTTTTTTGCAATAGTTGCAGTTCTTTGTACCCCGTAGTTTAATAATCTATTTTTTGTGTGTGCTTCATGTTCTCCACGCCATATAAGGAACTGTAACCTTGATTACCACAAGATGATTCCAAATATATGGAGTCATACTTTTCAGCTTTCTCATTATTTGCTTCAAAATTAGACCCATGGTGCCCCTCCGCCTCCAAGTGGCTGGAATGCTCGAGGTTCTTCTGGAATTACAGCTGGGGCCGCTCTCAAAATCACTTTTCTGGGATATGTACGCATTGATACCATCTATAATTAAATTCTGAGCTTTAGACTATTTGTAAACCTTTCTGTGTGACTTAGGGTTTTGATAAGGAAATCCTAATATAACCCTTTGACTTGAAACTGGAAATCAAAAAGTGTTTGCAGCTTCTTGGGAAAGTTTTCTGGAGAGTCGGCTTTTGGTTTACTTCTGTTCGCGTCTTATACTACATTTTGAGGTTCATTTCCAACATAAATCTGTTTTGCAATGGGATCCTTATGTCTGAGGACTGACATGGAGAACGTTGTTACAGGAACATTGTATATGAGATGTTTTAGATGCAATATAGTGCTCTTCTAATTATACCAATAATACTTGGTACAGTACTGTCCCTACATGCCTGTCTCTAGAAAGGTTTTTTCTCTTTCCTAATTGTGAAGTTGTTAAAGTAATTGCAAAGGGTTTGGAATTTATTTTCTTTCTCCTTATCTAATTTCGTTTAGGCAGAAAAAAAAAAATTGTCCAGTAACGTTTGTGGCACATCTTCGGTGACCACCTCAGCTCCGCCTTTGCAAATAATAGAAAATATCAGTATATCTGTGAAATACAAACAGTAAAAATACACTGATGTCTCAGCTTTGATTTTTAACTTCTACTTGAGGAAAAACCTGACAAGCTTGGTGTCACATGCTGTCCATGTTAGCAGGACACCATAAATACCAGCAGATTGAATGTTTGCTTGTTTTATTTGCATCATTCCTGTAGCTTTGCCTGCTGTTCTGCTCCTCTTGCAAAATAAACTAGTTGAAATCTTTATCATGAGTTTAAGGAATAGGATTCCCTCCTCTCCTTACTCTGCTACTCCCAGGAGCAGCAGAAAGGGACAGAGTGGAGGGACAGTCGATTCATTCATACACAAATACCCTTTTAAAAGAGAGTTTTATATCTTTGTACTCGCCCTGTGTCTCTGGCTCAGCATAGACAGCATAGCTGAAGAAAGAATTTATCAAATAGTTAACTGCAGAGCTTTTAGAAAGCTTTGCTGAATAACATAAAGGATTATGGCGAGGACTTAAAAAAGGCAGGAAAGTAAAAGTAAAGCATGGTCTGTTCTGAAAAATAAAAAATGCACTCTTGATTACAATAAACATTGTTCATGTTGAGTTAAATTTCAGCTTAAAAATACTTTAAGTAGTACTTTTTTAGCCCTGCCAATGTGCAGATAAATAAAAATCTGCGGGGTGTTTGCACAGTTTGGTCTTTAGCGTGATCAGTAAAAAATTACTAATTTCTTTCTGGACATAGAAACCTGGATTGGAAAGACTGTTTTAGAGGTGATCAGGGTAAATGCCAGTGTAATTCTTAGTAAAATCTTGATAATTCTTAGTAATATTCTGGTGAATTCTTAGTAATATCTTGGTAGAAATACATGACTCAGTGGAAATGAGAAATCATTTCCACTGACTCAAGGGACTTGGGGCAATTAACTACTCAGTGTGCCTGCCTTTAAAATAAGGTTTATGCCAGATGTGCATTTTGGGGTGCAATGGTCGAGGCAGGAAATGCAGCCACAGTGAAGGCAGGCAGGAGCTGGAAGTCTGATTTGCTGTCTTTAAAATACCTCGAGGCTTTCAGAGGCAAGGAACTTCACAAATACAGAGTTTCAGTGCTATTGTTGAGGGTTTTAAGTTATAATCTTGATTTTGTGAAGTATCTTGCTGACACTGAAGATGAGATCTCAGTGTGTCTTTTAAGAGAGACATTTTATATGCAAATTCAAGTTACAACTTGACCAGAAAAAAAAAACCTCGTGGAAATAAAGCTCTTCAAATATAGGTGTGTTGTCAGTTTGAGGACACCTTTCCTGGGTTGTTCTAGGCTGAAAACAAAAGCTCTTCTTCGCAAAGCAGAAAAAAGAAAAAAATTCTTGTTTGCCAACCATTTAGTCAGATCCCAGAGTAACATTTCAGTTACTGTTTATTGAGAAGGCTGTCAGGAAATGCTCGAGGAAAGGCTGCCTGGGTTTCCCTCCCGTGCTTCCCCAGACAGTGAAGCTGTGCTGGTTCTGAGGTGGAAGGTTTCATGTGTTACACACCTTTCCAGCAGGGAAAACAAGCTGCAGTTCTTTGTCTGGCTGTAGCACTGTTCATTCAGGAAATTCCCCCCACATAAGGATAAAGCAGCTTTCTCTGGATGAAAGAACTCCAGAGTAACTTAGGTACTGGCATATATCTTGATCTGAAAACTGGGACATGGTTTTGACATAATAGGTTTTAGTTAAAAGTTGGAAAAAGTTGGGGATAGATGTATGGCTTAATTACTTAGATCTGCTGGAGCTAAGGAAATCTCTGTGTACTCTCTCTGTGACTCTGCCTTCTGAGTGCACCCTTAAAATTAAAGACACTTTATTTGTCACAAAGATCTGCTTGGAACACTTCATTTGTGGTTTTCTTTCCCCAAGCTAAAAGAAAGGGACACGAAAATGCAGCTTTTTTTTTTTTTTAATTTCAGATTGTTGTAATTTTTTGTTAATACCTTTCATTTGAATATCTCAGAGACACAACTGATGCTGTCCTACAGATGCTTCCTCTCAGTGTTGCTGACTACAAATAACCTGAAGTCTTTTGAGTTTTTTTTCTTAGCGTGTGTCAAGCAGTGTCAATGTTTTATAACACAGGCAAAAGAGCCTCTTACTACAGAATTTTGCAGAGCAGTAGCTGATCCTGTTACTTAGTCATGTCCAGAATGTGGCCCAAAGTGAGAATTGGCAGCAATGCTGAATGAATTATTTGCTTTCTGGAAAATAGCTTTTCCATATAATCTCTGGGAAGATTTTACAGAAGAAAAAAACTGACTTTGTAACTTGGTTCAAGGCTTGCTCGCAGTATAAAATTTGGTTTTGTGGTTTGACAGTTTTATGTGAATTATTTCACCAAGGTCACTTCTGTTTCTCCCTGCAAGTTCACTGCTGACACAGTAGATGGTGGGCACGTCTCCAGTAGGCTTAGAACAATCTCTCACAGCAGTGAATTCGGCACACAAAGTAGTACTCAAGTGGCCTCACTTGTGTTTTGGGTAGAGCATAGCAAGAATTAAAAATAGAAATTAATGATGGTGAGTTTGTGTTTATTTTGAATTGGGCTTTGTGCTCATCTGACTGGATTATTAGTTTAATTTACTGGGTAAATTGTTTGGTCTTGACTAACATTGACTGAGAAGTCTCTGAACACAGTGTATTGATCTTTTCTGAACTCTCCTGCTCCTGCTGTTGCTCCTTATTTTAGGTATGTCAGAGCAGATCAAATTTCTGCTCCCCTTTTCTCCTTAAATTTATTTTTGCATTGACCAACCGAAAGAACAATCCCCTTTCTTTACATTTGAACAAAAAACCAAATGGGTTTTTAATGCCTTCAGCCTTTTCTAAAGCTGCTGGAGCAGACTTTTATGAAAGGCACAGGCACAGGGGGAAATCTTCATGTAACATACCACTGTGCTGTGTTTTCCCTAAAATGCCCCTGGAAGCAGGAGGGGTTTTCTGGTGACTGTCACACGGTGAAAGACTTCTTCTGCAACGAGCATTGTTAGGAGTATCAGATGTTGCTGAATGTTGGAGCTTGTTTTGGGGAGAGGAAGAAATGTTTATTCCATTTGAACTTGTTTTACCTGGCATGAACGTTGCTGTTGGAATTCATCTCAAGTACAGTACTGCTGCTCCTATGTGGCTGATGTTTTTCAAGGAAATCATAGGCCTAAAAATAGTCTTCATAAACAACAGTAAGAGGTTTGTACTTTCAGTTCCAGGTTATAGCAATATCTTGTTGTTATTTTCTAATTTTCAGTTTCCAAAATCCATTAAGCTGATTAGCAGAGTGTTTAAAAATAAAACAAAACAAAAAAACCCCAAACCCAAAACAAAACCAAAAACCCATCTCTTGTGGAACCCAGCATAAAATGTTCTGCTTGGATAACTTCATACAGAAAGGCTGGGTGATTGCAGTAATCACCTTTGTATCTTGAGGAACATATTCTGTTCGGAACATTTTTCAAGCATCCTCCAACTTGTGAACTTGCCACGTGATTCTGAAACTGTGCTCTGAGGGGAGAGGATGGGGTGGAAACACTCGAGCTGCTTGGCACTCACGGCTGTTGTACGTATTTAACATCCTCTGTGTACTGAACAGAGAGTTTTATTTCTTCCCTTTGGATTAAAAAAAAAAAAAAAGAAAGAAGAAGAAAAAAATGACTTAACAGCCTGGAACATCAGAGGAAAAAAAATCCAGCTTGCAAATTGCAGAGCACAGTTTGTCACCACTTTATCCTTGTGTGTCTGTGGCCATGTCACGTTCAGTGATGGCAATTGATCTTTGCACTTTGTCTCATGTGTTTTTGTAGAGTGTTAACTTCAGATACATTTTAATGTGTTTAAAATTCTGTAATTCAGTCTAAACAAAAGTTAGTTTTCATGTGTCTCTGAAACAAGATCATCTAGTTCCTGGTGAAAAGGCCATTGTGCTGAAGCCGTTGTCAAAATCTAGGATTATTTTTCCCCCTTTCCCTGCTCCTCATTAGGTGTTTTAGGAAGTCAATTGGGGCTGAAGCTGGGGCTGACTCCTGTGGTGGTTTTACTTGGGGTTGGGTTTTTTATTCATGAATCTGGGACAGGGCTCCCTTTTCCCCCCTTTAAGCTGTGACTGTTAATGCACGTTAAAGGAGGCAGTGTCTTTGTGATTTCTGCTTCAGAGAGGAAAACAATTCATGCAGAGGAATTTCAAAGGGAGCTCAAAGCCTATTGGTTTAAGGGCTGATTAATCATTAATGTTAGGGGTAAAGGCACTGCTCAAGTGTCAGGGGCTGAGCAGGGAGCACCTGGCTGAGGGCCTGGTGTTGGGCAGTGGGACTGGAGGCAAACACCATGAAATCTGCATCCTGAGCTGCTGCTTTGCCACCACGATGAAACAGAATTAATTAATTCCTTGAGATTTTTGCTCTTTGAGTTGAAGCGAAAGATAATTATGAGGTTATAGTTAGTTGTAAAAAAATATATAGTTACTCCAGAGTATCATCTGCAGGTAATGGCTAATGAATTTGCATGAAATATGTCTCTTACTACCCATTTAGCCAACTACTGCTGCTGCTCCAGAAAGTAAATTGAAACACTGATACAGCAGCTGACAGAAAAATCAGTGGCCCCTCTCACTTAATTGAACTTGGACTGAAATTGATAAAGGGCTTTCATTTATTTAAAGAACTGTAGAGTTTATAAGTTGTTTAAAAATACTCATTTTAGTTCCAGGGAAAGTATATGTGGGTAATTTGCTTGAGTCATTGCTTTACCGTTAATAGTAGCAGGTTATATCGTAAGATTTGTATGAATTAATGACCTAAATTAAACTCCTGGTGTGTTTGTGGCAGAGGGAGCCGGCGGGAGGGGCTGGGATGAGATTCCCAGATGGATTAATTAAACTAGGCTCGGCCCTCTGCCGGCTGCTGCTGGGAACGCTCGTCCTGAGGACAAGGACCCAAACCAAGCCATTTCACTGATTTTTCATCATTTTGTGACCCTGAGAGCATTAAAATACACCGAAATTTACCTGGGAGCTGTCAGTTGCTAAGGTATTAGAAAGTTTGTCTGATTTGAGACTGACAAGTTTCTCTTTTTTTCTTTCCTCTCCCCAGTTTTCTAGACAAGATTGACATAGTCAAACAGAATGAGTACACCCCATCTGACCAGGTATGAGGAGCTTTGTTCAGAAATTACACAATTTATCTGCCCCCTTCGCTTTGGGGATAATTCATTTGTTTTCTAATTGCCATTTCAGGTGTTGCCATGCACTGTACATATTTAGTATTCCAGTTAAAATGGCTTTGTTTGCATTGTTTATACACATAAATGACTTAGAAGGTTACCTCACTTACCAGATTTCCATTGTGCTTCTGTGACACTGAACACTGCAGTGCTGTTCCCTGGTACAGCAGTACAGCATGGAATAAAAGGGGTTTATTTCCATTGCTGTGCATGTGAAAACTCACCAAGTATCTGTCTTGTATCAATGAATTTCCCTTTATGCTTTAGGATCTTCTCAGATGCAGAGTTTTGACATCAGGAATTTTTGAAACCAAGTTTCAGGTGGATAAAGTAAATTTTCAGTAAGTATGATTTTTTTATTTTTTTTAATGTTTTTTACATTTTTTTGATACAACACAGACAAATACATGGGTAAGCTGGGAGGACAGCCTGCCATATAGTTATTGAGGCTACTGTATTTCTCAACTATTGGTGTTTAACGGAAAGGAAGTATTTTATGATTTTTTAATTTAGTGGTCTGGCTTGAAGAAGAAATGAAAATTGGTGTGCAATTTCTGCTTTATTTTAAATCACAAAGAACAAAATGTTTTAAATCTATTTTCTCTGCATGCATATGTTCATGGACTGTTTGCCTGTCCAGGTTCTTGTAATCCAAGATTCCTTTTAGCTTCTATGACACAGAAGTCCTAAAATTTCCTACCTTTTCTGTTTGCATGCAGACACAAACAAAAAACACAATATGATTCTGACTGACTGGATTTATGTTTTTTTCTCAGTATGTTTGATGTCGGAGGGCAACGAGATGAACGCCGAAAATGGATCCAGTGTTTTAATGGTAGGATTAGAATTTCTGTTGGCTTTATAAAATAGTTCTCTGCAAAATTGTAGTGCCTAATCTTCATTTTCCCCACTCTGTAAAATCCATCATCTTCCCATGTAGCTCAGTAAGGAGTTATCCAACAGTCATATAGAATGGAGTTTTTCTTGACATGTAAACTCCTGTGACTACATAGAACATCTTCAGGGAGAATGTAGGTGGAGAGGAATTTGAGTTTGATCTTTATGGGTTTTTTTGGCTTCCCTCTCTTATTTAATTAGGTATTTTTGGAGGTGGCTTTGCACATTATTTGCTATCTATGAGAAGGTAAATTCCAAGCCATGCTCCATCTTCCATGTGCAGGTTTACATATGTATGTGCTTATGCAAAATACAAAATACAGGATAATTATATGCATAAAATCAGAATATCATGGTTTTGTGTGTAATTGCAGCCACTTTGCTCTGTTGTGGTGCTTCTTTCTGAATCAGCACTGACCCAGTAATGCAGAATGAGGTTGTAGGGATCATCTGTGTTAGATGTGGTGTCACATCTGGCGAGGGCTGGAGACACCTAAACCATGAGTTTAGGTCAGGTTTAATTCCCACATGACTGAAGTTAGGCAGTTTTGTGTCTGTCCTGAAGTGTGACAGGTACCCTCACTGCAGCTCTTTGTTTTACTCTGTATCTCCATTCAGATGTGAAACCTTTCTCCAGGTAGGTGTTTTTAAACTTACACTTGGTAAATATATTTTCTCTTCTTTGTTGTTTAGACAAAGTATTGATGAAGTTACACAAAAAACTCCACCTTTTTGTGGAAAAGTTACAATGAGATCCTAAAGAATAAATAAAGCAGAGTGCAACTTAGAATTCGTGGCACATTGCCACAGTTCCTGCCACAGGATCACCTGGACCCTGTGTGTGTGTGGAAGGATTGTGCAATATTTTCTCCTGTGCTATTAATAAAAGATTTGTTTGGGTTTTTTACCTCTGCTCCTTCCTCTTCCTGTTACCTCATGGTCTGACTGGTCTCTTCTGCTGCTGGTGCCTGAGGCAGATGAGCCCAGAAGTCAGTGTGAGAGACTGGAGCAGCACAGAGACACAGGGATCCGGATCTTGGGATCTTGGGAATGCCTCCCAGGGAGGAGAGCAGTAAAACACACTACAGGGGGACCAGAGCCATTAACCATGAATTCACTGCAGTCTGCTGTTGTCACTATTACTCTTCACACAGATCAGAAGTGCTGTTTGTCCTGAGGTTTCCCCCAGGGGCCTCCCTGTCCTTTCCTGATAGTTCAATTTCCTTTACACATTTTAAATCTTTTTTAAATTCTCCTCTTGGCTTTCTTCAGTTTCTCTCTCTTGCTTCACTTCCTATCTTTCCTACATTTTCTGTCAATCTGTCAGCTTCTGTTCTGGAGCCTGCCTTGCCTGTCTTTCATGGTTTCTTCACTTTCTTTTTTGATTCCTGGTACTTAAAAAGCTGTCAGCAGCAGCATCCCAGCCTGTTTTCTGCATGGAGCTGAGAGTCTGGCAGCTTCTTACTGAACTTCATGATTCCTGGATATTTCTTCTGAAGTTTGGCATTAACTAAAGGGTATTTCTTGGTTTAGATGTGACTGCTATCATATTTGTGGTGGCGAGCAGTAGCTACAACATGGTCATACGAGAGGACAATCAGACCAATCGGCTGCAGGAAGCACTAAATCTCTTCAAGAGTATCTGGAACAACAGGTCTGTGAATGGCTTTTATCACTAAGATAACTGATCCTGTCTCACTGCAGTCACCACTCGTGGAAGGGCCTGGCTGGGACAAAGTTAATTTTCTCTGTAACAGCTCACACAGTGCCATGGTTTAGGTTTTGCCCAAAACAATGCTGATAGCATTGATAGCAATGCTGATAGCACACCAACACTGCTGAGTGTCAGGGCCCTCTCTGATCCTCACTCTGCCCCTGCAGTGACTCCATGGGGGTGTTGGGAGGGGACACAGGTGGGCAGTCCTAAACTGACCAGAGGTTTGTTCCATGCCACATAACATCATGCTCTGCAGTAGGAGGGAAAAGGGGATTTTGGGAGGGTATTGGTCTGCCCACAGGAGGTGATGAATGATTGCCTTTGCATCACTGGTATTGTCTTCTCCTCGTTTCCACTTACCCTTCACTAATTAAACAATCATTATTTATATTTTATCTTGACCCCCAGATTTTTTTGCATTCATTCTTCCTTTCCTCCTCCATTCCTTGAGGAGGAAGGTGAGTGAGGAGCTGTGTCTGGGCTGGCTCTTTGGTCACAGCCTCCCACCTTTAATGTTTATTACTCAGTTTGTTGAAAAGAGCTCTGCACAGCTGCTAATTGGTGGTTGCCAAAGTGAGGAGCACCCAAACAACCCGAGGGTATGCACACCTGGAATTACACCCTCGGAATTCAGGAAAAAAAGGAACCTTTCCAAATCATTTTGGTGTCATAGGATCTTGTCTCCACACATTTTTGGGTGACTTACTTTAAGTTTCTGTATGATCTGGGCTGTGCCTTCTCACAGTGTTTGGTTTCCATTTTTCACAGGTGGCTACGGACCATTTCAGTAATCCTTTTCCTGAATAAACAAGATTTGCTAGCAGAGAAAGTTTTGGCAGGGAAATCTAAAATTGAAGACTACTTTCCAGAATTTGCTCGCTACACTACACCAGATGATGGTAAGATTTCTAAGTTTTATTTGCAGTTTATCATTCCCTTGTTAATCACATTTGTGATGGTTTTGGTAGCTTCAGCTAAGACTCAGAAACTCTTAAGTAGATGTAATCATCAACATCTTTCAGCCAAATTGTAATGTTGAATTTTTTGTATTAATAATGAGAGATTCCTGCCTCTTAAATATTTAATCTGTTAATAATTTCATCATGGCAAAATCCTTTTACTTTGGTGTAGACTACAGTCTGACACTTTGTCACCAGTGTGTCCTTGAGACTCCCCCTACTCCTGCCTGTGGTCATTTCTCTTACCTGCCACATGCCTGGTACTGTGGTCATTGTAATATTCCCTTGTTCTCCTGAAATTTGCTGGTTTAAATAATGTTATGGTTTGTCTTGTCTCACAGTCAGTTTTGCCAAGTGTATTTCTGTCATATGTGAGCAGAAAACAGGACAAGTTGAGATTTTTAGGTGCTATTACCAGAAAACCCCTGTTTTAATAAGATACTTATTTTATTATTAATCAGCAACACCAGAGCCTGGTGAGGATCCCAGAGTTACAAGGGCCAAGTATTTTATTAGAGACGAGTTTCTTGTAAGTATTTCCTTTCTTTGGCTATTTTTTACGTGATTCTTCTTAAACCCAAGCTCTTGCTCACATTCTGCTATTGCAAAGTGCTGTCACTTTTTGTGTTGTTTATATTTAACATCCACATTGCATCAACCATTGTTATATTGATGAGCTTTACTGCTGTTTCTTAGCTGCTATTTGGATATTTGTTTGTACATAATTAAATGGCAAAAGAATTGGTGAGAATTAAGAAACCCAAAATAGAATGATGAGTGAAGTCCTGCTGTTATTAATGGGGCCAGATCTTTATTCCATGCATTATTTCTACAGATGGAGACTAATCAAAAGATGCCTCATCTGTCAGATATTAATGTTCTCTTTCCCATTACTGGTCAGCTGAAGCTATAATGGACATAGTTTGTTTGGGGTTTTTTTTAATATTGTTACAATTATATGTAATGGTGAGCCTGGCAATCAAATTGTGGACTCATTTTAAAATGGAGCAAAATAAAAGGTCGAGGGAGACGTTCTGTAAGTGTGATAAAAAGGGATAAAAGCTTTGTACAGGGAGGTAAAACCTTAATTTTTTCATGGCCAAACAGACTAGGAGTTGTGTTGCTAAATCCACCAAAGCTGCATATAAATAATGGCATTTTCCTGAGTTCTTGTTGCTCTCTGAAATTCCTCAGTTTGCAGTGACCATCTTACCGTGTAATTCTGGTAATTTTAAATTTCACATTCCAGGGGAGAGAGTGAAAACTCGTGGACATTTTGTTCCACTTTTTGGATACACAACTCCCACATGCACTTGTCGCCTTCATTCAGCCCCAGTTTGGGGACGGGGTGGGGTTTCCACAGAGGGTTTTATTTTAACCCAGTGTCTCTCTCTTGCTTTGCACAGAGAATCAGCACAGCAAGCGGAGATGGAAGGCACTACTGCTACCCTCACTTCACGTGTGCCGTGGACACAGAGAACATCCGGAGGGTTTTCAATGACTGTCGGGACATTATTCAGCGCATGCACCTTCGCCAATACGAGTTGTTGTGATGGAGAGCACTTTTTTCTGTGTTTTGGACTCCTTATTCCTGATTAGAAAAAAGAAAACCACCTGTGCCCACATAGGGTGGAAGAGAACTGTTTGAATCTCCCATTGATTTGCACCCCTCAACTTTTTCTCCTTGCTGGACAATAGCAGCACTTCTAAGCTTGCTTCTATACCCCTCGGACAGTTTGAGATGGCCCCTAACATTTAAAAGGCCATTTCCATGAGGATTCCCTAACACTGTTATTAACAAAAAAGAAAGGAAAAAAAACCAAACCAAACAAACAAAAAAAGAAATAAAACCTAGTTAATTAAAAGCCCTGAATGTGGAGCATCTGAAAGAATTGGGGATGAAAAAATTAAAACGTGAAACAAAAATTGGGGGAGAGAAAATTTTAGGTAATTTAGCACTGCTGTGGGCATAATCCTATAACCCGTGATCTCCACTTTGTATCACTCACTGCATCCGAGTAACGAAGGTGCCAAGTCACAGACCAAGTTTGAAGACAAACCCTTGAGTTTGGTTCTCTGACTGTAATGTGGCTTTGGGCGGAAATACTGACAATTCTCCAGCAGACCTAGACAGTGCAAAAACCAACTGCTACCTTTCAGAAGGGTATTTTTAAAACCAGTCTTGGTGGTCTAAAGACAACCATGGACATTTATGAGTTGAACTACGTATGGCCTGTGATTGCAGAAAGAGTTAACCACACACTGTTTTCAGTTTGTCCACTGATGATCCCGTCTGCTCTAAAAATCATTATCTGGACTGTAGTCCTCACAGTCTTTCCCTTCTTTTTCTTCTTCCCTTCCCTCATTTTTTATTTTACTGCTGGATTATTATTCTTGTACAGACTGTAAAATGTATTATTTTGTACAACTTTATTGAAAATAACTTGTAGAAGATCTTTGTGCCTTGATTATGGCTGTACCTGTACAATGAGCTAAGATGTAAGTATGTTTGATTGCGCTGTACAGCTTTGTCAACCCTATCTGCAGCATTAGCTCAAGGTAGGGAAAATTTATCTGTAGTTTAGTTTTTCTGGTTTATAAAAGAAGGAAAAATACTGTTTAGTAAAAAAAAAAAGGAAAAAAAAAGAAAAAAAAAAGAAAAAAGTACAAATTGTGCAAACTTAACCACTTTAAAAGTGAGGTCTTCAACAAGTGACCAGATGTTGCAGCATCGTGCTTTTTAATTTTTAGCTTTAATTCATTTAAATCTCTATCCAAATGCAAAACATGGCTTGTTTCTACATAAAACCAAATTTTGCTACAAATTATAAATGTTAGTCTTTGGTCATTCATAGTCCTTTTTTGCTAAAGACAAAAACCAGAACAATAACAGACACGTAGGGCATCATGCAGGTCTGGTGACCATCTCTAGACTGGGCCAAATACCCACCAACCTCGGCTTGCGCTGCGTGGGCAACGACTACCGGAATGACAAGGTGTGCACTGCCCTTGGATTTGGCCACTGAATTCCAGTTTCAAATGACATTTTTATTTCTCTTTTAATAAAGAGATACTTTAGAACCTTTTTTGTTTTATATTAACTATATAAGTAGCTTAAAAGTGAAGATGTGTGGATTTTTTCTTAAACTTGAATAATTTATGCAAATTATATGCTTAGAACAACGTGGTACAGTAAAAAGAAAAAAGAGCAAAAATCACTGTAGCAATAAGAGAGCATGTAATTTTAGTAACTACTACACTGCTTTATATTTTATACCTAGGTGTTTTATGTCTCTGTGAGTGTGTTACTTTTTCATGTGTCTAAACCTACGTGTACAATTTGTACAGAGTCAGAAATTACAGCTGTAATAACACATCTAGAACAGTGTTAGCCTATATTACTCAAACACCCCTGTTCCCCCTTCATTTACACCCCTAAACTGATCTGGATCTTACTGCAGTGACTTTAAAAGGAAAAGAAACAAAAACAAACACCAAAATTCTTGCCTCTTTGCCTTTCACACTAGCTTCCCTCCACCCAAGAGACCATGTTGGCTTTCTTTTTTTGGGAAGAGATCCAGTTTAAATTCAAGTGAGGGTGTGGTCAGTGATGTCTGTGCAGCTAGATTTGCTTCAGCTATCGGATGCCTTTTCAGTACTAAGAACTGCATCTGTTCAGAATTGTGACTTTTCATTTGCTTTTGTGGCTAAAGTCTTAAAATGAATCACATAATCTGTTTTCACTGGACAGCAGGGATGTGAGGGAGTTACCATCCCATCTCAATTCAGAATTACTTACAGAAGACACTGAATAGTCTAAAAATTTTAGCTGCGGTTGTTACTCGCCTTTCAAGAATGATCTTTCCTGTTCCCAGGTTTAGACAGTTGCCACCTGAACTTTGTAGAACTGTAGGAGAAAGCATGACTGAAAATAGGCCCCTCCAGTTCAGAATGTATCCAGTGCCTGTAGGTGAAGGGCTGGCATTTCCACTAGGTAAAAATGGGACACACATAGTGGAAAGGAAATTCTTTGTGAGCCTTAATTTTAGTTACAGGAGCCAAAATCTTTATTTTAGTGCCAACCCTTATCTTTTTAAGCCTAGGAGGAGTTGGTGTAAACACCAAATTTATAAATGGAGAAAACTTGTAGTGGTGTGAGGAATGTAATCTCTTGTCTGAGAGAAACAAAGCACCTCCATTTAAAAAAATAACAAAATAAGCTTCTTCTGATGAGGAGGACACGTAATAACAATGAACTATATAAGACAGCAAAAGTTTAAGAAACCTAAAGCTTTATATGAACAGATATGTTTAGGGGATGCCTTTTTTTTTTTTTTTATGTGAGGAAAAAGGCAATTGTTTTGAATATGGTTGAGTTGCACAAGTACAGAGCATGTGTGTCTTAATGTCTCAGTATTGCCTTTGTTAGTCTCTTTATTAGTCCATGCAGTTTGGTGGCCTGGTAAATGCAAGTCTTACTTTTAACAGCTTTCTTATTCTTTTTCTTTTTTTTTTTTTTTTTAATACAAAACCATAAAACTTTAATGCTTGCTATTTAATAAGTAACTGTGTTTTCTTCTGTCTCTAATTTAGTGGCCATAATTTGCAGTTAATTGAACCATTCCAACCTAATGCTTACCCATATTTCTTAGTTTTGTTTTATTTATTTATTTGAACTTCTTGTTTTCATGATTGAGGACTGTCACTTCTGTCTCATTCATCTGTTTGGAAACTTCTGACCTTACAGCCAAAACTTAACTCATTCTACTCAGTATTCATCGTGATGCTGAAGTGTAAGATACCTGCAAATGTAAACACTACCACTTTTATTAATAAAAGCAAATACAGTGTTTTTAGGGCACATTTGCATCACTGTAGTTGAGGTTGTGTCAGTATTTCCATTGTAAACCTATGGAGGGTCTTAACCTTGGCACTAAACTGCCCTAAGCTGAATCTTTGCCATACAAGGCTTCTGCTCAAGCGTGATTTGGTGGGTTGGTTTTTAAACAGTTTCCAACACAAACTCTTGTTTCTGTTTTAAGTTATACAGCTGTTTTGTTGGATGGGGGTTGGTTTAAAAAGAAAACAACAAAAAACAACAAACAAACCTGGTTCAAGATTGTTTTTGGCACTTCTGTAACTCAGAAATGGTTTTGATTTTAAAACAACCTTTCGGCAAGCCAGTAACCTACAATATGGTCTGATCACTTTGGGTATTTTGTAAAAATAATAATAAATTGTAGAGATGTTGTGGTTTCAAAATCAGCTACTGTGCATTTGCAGTAACTTATTTCAACCAAGAACTTCTAGTAATTAGTGCATCAGAGCACACGTTCAGTGTGGTGCAGCAGAGTAGGGATAACTCCTAAAGATTTTTTTCTTTTTTAATAATGTGGAGAGATAAATCCGCTACAGACTAAAAAAGGATGCAGCTGCCTCTGAAAGCATCAAAAACTGCTCTCAGAGGCTGAAACTGGAGCTCTGCAAGTTGATAGCAGCAGACTTCGATGCAAAAGCCTAGGAAGGCATCCTGGATCAGCTGTCATAGTCAGGAGTCCTGAGGGCTTTTCTTCATTTATCTAAAAACTATGTTGATTTGTGGCTTCGAGGGCAGGATTTAAGCAAGGGTAGTTCCTAACTCCAGAGGAAGGGAAGCTAACACTGCTCCACTGTGCTGCATGGAATTGATACCTGCAGGATAATTCCCTTTTGCCAGTAAATCTATGCACAGAAATATTAATGTTCATGGCTTCAGAACTTGAGCATCTTGTAATTCGTTGTGTTGTGTTGTTCCTGTGAATGCTGGAGGACGTTTTGTATTATTTATCTTGTTTTCTAATGTCACAAATTATGTGCCAGTAAAAACAAAAGACAAACACAGGAGATTGACCCCAGATCTGGAGGCAGAGCTCATTACAGCTGAGTACCAGTCCAGTGCCTTAGTGACAATGCTCTTGGTGATTGGTGCTATACAAATGTCTTAAGAGTGATAAAGTTGTTCTAAGTTACAAAATTACAAAACTCCTTGTGGGAGAGAGTAAGTTCTCTTCTTTCCCCAGCTGTACCTAATGCGCTGTGTGTACTCCTAACAATGCTGGCACTCGTAAGACCTCTTCCATGGAAGTAGATGATAAAATTCCTACTAACTTTAATAAGCAGGATCAGGGCCATAGATTGCTATCAGTGGAAATCTCACACAGGAGCAGGTCCTCATCTTTAAAATACATGTTGAGTTTGTACAACAGTAAAAATATTTATAAGCAAACCTCTGTTTGCTGTCCAAAACCAAACTCTGCCCTTCTTCCTCAGCTTGGTATCTCTGAAAATTCATCCCTTGGGAAAAAATCTTCCTGTTTTATGACAAACTTAGAAACGTCTTTGTAAATAAAATAAGCTACAAAGGGGATTTCTGAAGCTCTGATGATGAAAGCATGACACTGAAAAATCCCTCTGGTGACTGACAAGACAAATTCCAAGAGTGAGCCTATTTTAATTCTGGCCATACTCTGTTGGCTTCAGTCCCATGAGTGGATGTATGTCAGTTGTGGGTAGGTAAAACTGCTTTAGATGTTGCTGTAGTGCTCAAACTGCTAAAATGTGGGCCATACATACTAGCTTCATAATTAATTATTCTGAACCTTGATTCTCATTTTAATAAAAGCTCAAACTGCTTTTTACCCTGGTTACTTTCAGTGTACGGAGCTGAGCAAAATGGGTACAGTAAAAAGCACAAATCTGACCTGGAAAGGCAACATGGGAAGAGGTGGGGAACCAAATAAGATCTCTCACTGCATTAAACATAAAAATAATAAGGTGGAGGGGTTTTTCTGACTTCTGGGTCCTATAAACTTAGCCTGGTTCTGTGGAAGACATTGGGGAATTCCCCAGGGTAACAACAGCAGTGATACCTCTGTAACATGGATAACTGACCAAATATGTAATAGATAATTAAAAATCCACCAAAAAACAAAACTTGGACGTTTTCCTAATTTTTTTTTTTCACTTAGGAAGTCTGCATCAAAATTACTTAGTGACAGGACAAAATTTTTATTTTAAACATTGTCCCAAATAGGGAGAAGGATGATTTTTGAGGGAGATGCTGACATTAGAGCTCTTTGTGTAACATGCTTTCTAATGCTGGGGTACGTAGACAAACATAAGCAAATTCAAAATGAAAATGTGAATTTATCTCTTCACTTTAAATTATCCAATCATTTTATTGAATGAGTTGGCAAATTAATTTTTTTAATACACTACTACTCAAGTTTGGAGAAAGACAAGCTAAGGACAGAGGCAGTAATGTTGGGAATTCTGAGTTCTGTTGTTCTGTTATGCAAACTATTGTTTTTAGGCTGTGAATTTTATGTGACTTATTAATAGTGAAGTATAGTGTTTCTATCTGTAGTTTTCTGGTATTTGATGTGACTTTGGAACTGTATCATTCTTGCAACTAAAATGCCAGAGTGCCAGCAGAGATCAAGCAGAGGAGGGAGCAGCTGTGTAGGGGTCAGGAATTGCCACATCAGGGGGCACATTCCAGTTCTTTTTTGCTACATTTTCGGTTTGCTGTCGCCAGGATCAGAAGAGCTTCCACAGAAGGACAAATTAGGAGTTGGGTGATAGAAACAAATACTGTGGAAGAGCTCTAAGTATTAAGGGAAGGTGTTTCAGCCTGGTGCTGAGGTAGAGCTGTGGAGATGTGTCTTGAGGGGGATATGATGGGTGATGAATATCTCAGTAGTTTTAATCTCTGTTCTCTTACTGTTTGAAGGCACAACATCCAAAATGAAGTAACAGATTCTGACAGTTTTGGTGCTAACCTTGAGTTCTGTTTCTCACAGGGCAAAGCTCTACTGGGCTACAGAGGTTCATCTGTGGAAGGCAGTCTGGAAGCCCAGAGCAGCCACGAGCAACAGCTCTTGTGAAGCTGTTCATGATATAAAACATGGAACTACAGAGCCAATTGCTCTGTCCTGCAGCACGGCCCAAACCCTGCTGCCTCTGGGTTCAGCTGCTTTCACCTATCCTCACCCCCCTGGCTCTTGTAACGATGTGGTTGATAAGAGAATAGAGCAGTTAAGAAAGAATGAGACAGTTTCAGACAAAGTTCAAAGTACATCACCCTGAACACTGAAAAATATTTAGGGGGGAAATTCTTCATTCCCTAGGTGAGCAACCCCATCTGGGATCCTCACACAAATTTTCAAGGTCAGAGAATGCATCGATCCCAAAAGGCTGGGATATCTCCAGTTAAGGAACTGCAAAAATAAAGGCACTTTGTGCAACCCTTAGAGCTGTTCAGTGGAGGGTGGGTTCAACGATCAGTGTGCAAATCAACTGGAACTTGCTTTGAAAATATTTCCACCACATGTTCATCTTGAGAAATACTTGGGGCATTGGGAGCTCAGTGTTTTAAGCAATCCTCAGTAAATAAAATACAGTTCCAACTCTTGACATTCGAGGGACACTAGAATGACATCACGTCAGCAACCTCAAAACCACTTTGTTTTGTCTCAGAATATTCTTGGTTACCCGGTGAAGTGTTGTGTGTTCAGTGTCTGGAATAACTGTTACCAGTACTCGAGGTACAAAAATGCTTCATCTTGAGGCTCTGCTTGAGAAGGAAGAACTCTTTAGCCAAAACTCATTAGCCTAACGATGCTGCTGTAATTTCCTACTCCATTGGAAAGTTATTACCTTATCTCTAGTTGAATGTATTGGCTGCTTTGTAAAGGGCTAACGATTACAAAATACAAATTTATGCTAAAAGAATTTGTAGAGGGCAAGGAGCAGAGGGAATGACAGAGAATGCCAGGGTGGATATTTTTAAAAAACATACGAATAAAAGGCAAACAGTTTTGTTGGAAGTCGGCTCTTCTGTTTGGGATTTTTCTTTTATTTTAGGAAGTAAACAAACGAAGCTGGATGATTTCATCAGCTGTATTACATTCAGCCCTTTAGGTAGCAAATCCTGAAGTACAGTTTTTAAATAATTTGTTCAAAAATCAAGCAACAAATTTTGATATTTGGAATTGAAACTTGAGCATTTGATACTTTGTTTGTTCTTCTGTTAAAAAAAAAAAAAAACAACAAAAAAGGTACAAAAAGAAAAAATAATGTCGTTTTTCCATGTTCCTGTACATCTGGCTCTTCTTTACACACATTCACTTTCCAGAATGCCTTTACTGCTTCCTCAAATCATGCAGCAGAGGCACCAAGGCTGACCTACACTGGATATTTACAGGGCTCCAAATTTTCTCTGTGTATCAAAATTTCTTTCAAAATTTTCTCTCGGCCTCATCCAAATCTCGTTAGACAGAAATTGTCACTCAAGAATACTTTACACATAAAATGTAGTCAAATATGCATTTAGCTAAAAATTTGTTGCAATAATTTGTGGCATAATAAAACCTTTTAGGGACATTCAGGTAAATCTAAGTGCTTTTATTCATGAACATTTCACTGAAACTTTGTAAAACACAAATCCATATGGGGGAACGAAGTTAAACCTAGGAGACATCCAACATTGTTTCCATTCAAAGCTGTAAAGGTTTAGTTTGCAAAATCAATTTCTGGTACATTTAATATTTCATCACATTTTAAGTGATATCTTGAAACTGTTTGGTTTAATCTGATTTTACCTCTTGTTTATTGACCTGAAGTAAGGCAAGCTTGGATATTGCAATTCTGCAAAGGGCTACTCAGCAAATGTCTGGCTGTTATAGATCCCTAGTTTTCTCCTCAAGTTGAAAGTAAATGTTTTGAGTATTGTTCATTCTTTATATATTAAAAAAAAAAAATAATTCTGTTACTGCAATCAAAATAAAGAGATATAAATATATAAAGATATAAAACCTTCTAGTTTTAAGATTCAGGCACTGAAATTGTATCATTAATGTCTAATACCACTATGTCTCTTAATGGCAGCTGGGGACTGTTCCCATTTTCTACGCAATTAGGTAGGAAGTTTTGTAGCATAATTACCACTGAAGTCCCACAAGTTCAACTCTTGTCACCAGACAAAACTTTTACCTGCTCTGGAAATGTTTTACTGAGGCTAAGACTGATTCAGGCCATAAGCTTTGGCACAATGAAATTCTCCAGGTTGCAGATCCAAATGTCCTACCCAAGAGATGCACAGCAAATTTTGGTCATGGGAAGGATGTCTCTCCTACCTAAATCAAAACTGTCATACAAAGAGGATTTAGTTGAACTTTCTGTAAAGAAACAGGATTTCCTCCTAAGCCTCGTGAAGTCTCAGACATGTGGTTTTCTCGTTCAGTTTCATTGGAATGTTAAGTTCTGGACTCACTTTTTCTCCAATTTTAAGTTTTTTGAACTTTCTGTTAAGGTATAATGGTTAATAACTATAATGGTTACTCTTAAATCATGTCCAGAGAGCTTGTCTTAGACCTAATTACACATTTATAAGTTCATTGCAAGCCAAAAAAAAAAACAAACCAAAAAACAAACAACCAACCCAAAAAACCTGATGAAGCACAGGAGGTGTAGAGATGTTTCTTATGAAACTCTCAGAAAATAATTTTTCTTTCTTGGTTTGCGATGGATTAAATTCAGATCTGGTACTTTCTTAGGAAGTTCTGACTTGTTAATGACACTGTCTGTTCCGAGCTCACTATTATTTCTCACGTCTATGGGATGGAAATTGCCTGCTAACCAAATGGAGATGAGCCAACAACTTTTTCTCAAGGATATTTCCATTGGCTCCCAGCCTCAGCCTGTCACTTCCCTCCCTCATAACAAATGACCGGTGATTCCACAGGCACTGGGATGTCACTCACTGTCCCCCTGCCTGCAGTGGAAAACGTGGAAAACGTGTCCCTTATGCCTCTGCTTCAATCCGTGTCGTTTATTGCCAAAAAGTCTTTTATCCTTTCTGCTGGCGGAGCAAAAAGCACATTATCCCGGGCTCTCCCGAATGTTGGAGCTGTGTTTCAGGAATGACTGCTTCGCCACTGTAGGGCAGCACACGACAGCACAACTCGCGCTGTGCTGCAGTTCAGGTGCTGGGGTATTTTCTATATTGAACTTTAAAGTGCAGCAAATCCTTTCATTAGCACAGCAACCACATTTGAACAAGGATTTTGTCTGTTGGAAATCCTACAACTCATTTCTGAACAGGGTTGGGGGATTTTTTTGCCTTTCTTACCAAGCAGTGCATGGAAGACAATATCATTTCGTTTTACTATTTTTCGGTTAGAAACTGAATGAGAATGAAGGATCTTTTAAATAATTAATCAGCAAAACTCCTGGCTGGCCTCCAAATCCCAGAACACACCCTCACCCTCCTATTTCTCGCAGTTAAACTCTTATACAACTGAAGAACGGGAGTGGATCTGAAGAGAGACAAAGGAACTCTGTTTCTCACTAAAGCCTCTCTCTTCGCCTGAGGCTTGGTTATGTGATCAGTTTTCATTGTAGACTTTTCCCCTGCTCATCTGTCTCTAATTCCTTGTCCCTCCCTTCCTTGGGGACCCTCCTGACCCCTTGCCTTCGCTCAGGTTCCCCAGGAAGGGTCCCAGGGTGAGCACAGCCAGCGCTCCGGGATCCAGCTCTGTGGATGAGGAACAAATCCTGTCTCACAGGCTGCCCTGCCTGGCTACAGAACAGCCTCAGAACAGCGGCTCTCAAAGCACCCCTCTGGCCAGAGATGCCCACATCCTTTTTTTTTCCCTCTTCTCTAGCGATTCCCGTCCGATTGCTGCTGCACAGGACAGTTTGATTTTAAATTTCCACTGGTTCCTTTACCCGCTGAGCTCGCGTGACCCCCTTCCCGGCTCCCCNTTCCGCGGCGCCCCGCCCGTTCCGGCAGCTCGGCGGGGAGGGGAGGGCCGGGCCGGGGGAGCCATGGAGGACGCCGATTACTTCGAGGGCAGCGCGGCCGAGTGGGGCAGCGAGGCGGATGGGGGCGCGGTGAGCGCCAGGGGGAGCGGGGCGAGGGGTGACCGCAGCCCTAGGACCGCGGGGCAGCTCCTGGCCACAGTCCCCGAGCATTCCCCTGAATCCGGAGCATCCTCCGGGAGAATCCTGGAGTATTCTCCGACAGGGACCCGGAGCGACCCCCGGGTCGTTCCCGGAGCGTCTCCCGGACCCTCCCGCTCCGCCGCGGGGTTCCGGGCTGAGGCGAGAAGCGCCGGGTGTGAGGGGAGCAGACGGGGGTGCACCGGGCCTGGGGCTCCGGGGTTAAACAGGGGAAGCCGGTGCTGGTTTTTGTGCCTTCTCCGTTAGTAATCGCTGTTTGTCAGAAGCGCCGGTCGCTTGCGGTGCTGAGCCGAGGTGTGTGCGTGTTGCTGTGGGCAAAAAGAGCCTGAATGTGGCAGTGTGGGGGGAAACGGGACAGGGGAGGCTGACCTGACTGTGCTTGTGAACAGCAAGATGATGAGGATGGGGAGGGAGAAGATGATGCCGAAGTCCAGCAGGAGTGCCTGAAGAAATTTTCAACCCCTGACTATATAATGGAGCCATCTATATTCAACACGTTAAAGAGGTGAGTGTAACGTGATTACAGTGTGTTAGACGTGTCACTTCGTATGGAAATGTGTGAAAATTTATAAATGGTGCTGGTGTTTTCCCTTAAAATTTAGAGTTAGATTTTTTTTGGTTTTAATATGACTCTGTTTGTTCTTTTGTAATCCTCTCATCAGGTATTTCCAAGCAGGAGGATCTCCAGAGAATGTTATCCAGCTCCTCTCTGAAAACTACACTGCAGTGGCACAGACTGTCAATTTGCTGGCAGAGTGGCTCATTCAGACAGGTGTGGTACAGTGTAGTTTGGTTCTATAGTCTTTCTTCTGTCAGAAGTGTCTGAATTTGTGGCAAATTTGATCATACACAGGAAGTGGATTGTTATAAAGTTGTCATCCTGTATGTGGCTAAATCCTTTATAATAATAGGTTTATTCCACTTGGAGAATAATGAAGCAGTATGTTGATGAAATGCCAACAAACTGCGTTATACAAGGTTTTATAGTTGAAACAACTGCATAAATTATAGTTTCTTTTTAATTTCATTCAAAGGGCAAGGGTGCTGTTATATAGACAGTGTTTGATACTTTGTAATAGAATTATATAATTGTTATTACATTATCAAAAGTGTTATACTATGATTTCAGAAATTTAGAACTACTCATTGCTATTTGTATGTTATTCTGTCGAATACTATCAAAGCTACTGATAACCAGTGTATTAAAAGGATGAACTTTAGTGTGTGGTGATGTGGGTTTGTGCCCCATCCCTGGTATCCCTTTTTTATTTAAGATACCCCAGCATTTTGGTGTCACACCAGTAACAGTCCTGGGGATGACTGGCATTGCTTTTTGTGTGTCTGAGGAGGAGAGCAAAAGAAGGGGACTAATGTTACCTGCCTGAGATCCTAGAGAGTTTAGCATTGAGTAAAAAAGGTGGAGAATCCATAAATCTGTATCAGTGTGCCTCAGTAGTAGAACTGATGGCTCTCCTCTCATCTTCTCTGTGTTGATAAATTTGGGAATAGTTTCTGTTCTCGTTGGAAAATGTGAGATGGTGCTGCTGCGTTCCATTGGACTGCATCGCATCTGCCAAGTGTTTTGTTCCCTCTGTGCAGGTGTTGAGCCAATGCAAGTTCAGGAGACTGTAGAGAACCACTTAAAGAGCTTACTTATCAAGCACTTTGACCCTCGGAAAGCAGATTCCATCTTTACGGAGGAAGGAGAGGTGTGCATGGAATCTCTGTTGCTCTCTGCAGTGGATCCTTCCTAGATGCCTTCATCCGATGGAGTGGTGGGTGGTGGGGGAAGGGAAATTGAATCCTCAAAGCTCTTTGGCTGAGGAACAACTGGTTTCAGGAAACCAGCGTTGTCTCACTGGAGTCCTCAGAGGTTTAGAGAACTTGGAAATTTGGAATGCATTGTCCTTTGTAATAAAGCTCTGTAGAACAACTTGCTGTATTCTTGAGAGGTAAAAGCCTTCCATTTTATGATCCTGACAACTAGATACTCTTAAATTTCTCTCTGTTGCTCTGATCTTTTCAGACTCCAGCCTGGCTTGAGCAAATGATAGCACATACAACGTGGAGAGATCTTTTTTACAAATTGGCAGAAGCCCATCCTGATTGTTTAATGCTTAATTTTACTGTGAAGGTACTATACTTAAGTCTAATAAATAATAATATCCATAGAGGGATAATTGTTGTGGCATTAAATATTAGCTGTGGTCTTGCTTGTATCTTGTATGTATTCCTGCTAATACTAATTAGCAAAAGTACACCATGGATGGGAGGACTTGTGCTACAGGTTGCACTAAGTGTAATTTCCCAGTTTGAAGTACTCCTTTTTCAGTATTTGTTGAGGTGTGGGGGTTTTCTTTTGTTTATTTGTTTGTTTTCCTTTGATCTCTGTTTGTAAATTCAGAGTGGAATGTTCTAGTCAGTTTTTTATGTTTCTGTGACAAGAAAAGAACATTATATTTTGCTGTGCTCTGCTATATTTTATATCATTATGCTTTACTTTATTTTTGCTATTTATTGGTTTCCTTTTCTGAAGACCACAATATATACCACTCAGTGTATGCAGAGGTGAAACTTCAGATTCTGTGTTCTTCTAGATTTCTTAGGATATCAGAAATACAAATCTAAATAACACAAGATTTCTGGGATGTTTTTATTTTTATAGCTTATATCTGATGCTGGGTATCAAGGGGAAATAACCAGTGTTTCAACAGCATGTCAGCAACTGGAAGTATTTTCCAGAGTCCTGCGTACATCTCTGGCAACAATTTTAGATGGGGGAGAAGAAAACCTTGAGAAAAATCTCCCTGAGTTTGCTGTAAGTTTGGGTTTTTTGTGTTTTTTCCTCCTTTTTATGTGGAAAAAGAAGCGTTCTGCTTTCTGGTTAGGGGACACAGACAACTGTGGGATTGTAGCCAATCCTGATGTCCTACAAAAGCTTATGAAGAGAAGGTATATCTCAGTTAAAACCCAGAAATGTATGCTTCTTGGTCATTCTGTAACCAAGAATTCCTTGGGTTGCTTATGTTACACTTCTTATATTTATTAAATGGATTGTAAAAAGGTGTAGGTAGAAATGTTGTTCTTCACATTTACTGCAAGATCTAAAGATCAGCCTCGTCAGTCCCTTGGCAAATGAAGATTATTCTTTTGTGATCCACATAGGAGTGAAAGTTGCCATCTGAATCAACCCAGCCTGTGTTCTGTGTTGTGAAATAGTGCAATGATTTTCAGAGGGCTTTGAACTTCTCTTAGAGTTTAAATACTGCAGAGAAAGTACTGAGCATAAGTAGAATAGATTTTCCTCTCAATTTTGGCATTTAAGAAATGAAGTTCTCAGTTCAGCTGTTTCTTTTTTGCATAGTTTCAATCTTTCCTGTACTTTCCTCTTGGCTGTTGGGTTTTTGGCTCTATTGTTATTTCCCTTTTGGGTTTTTCTCCTTTGCAATTTTGCTATTTGTTTGTTTTTTTTTTTTTTTCCTCTTTGCTCTCACGGCAATGTAATCCCAGAAAGACATTGGGATGTTTGTTGCTGACTGACTGGTGAGGTTTGTGCTGTGCTTTCACAGAAGATGGTGTGCCATGGAGAACACACTTACCTCTTTGCTCAATCCATGATGTCCATCCTGGCCCAGGAGGAGCAGGGGGGCTCCGCTGTCCGACGGATCGCTCAGGAGGTTCAGCGATACGCCCACGAGAAGTGAGCGGCAGCCGTGGGGTCAGGGAAATGTCACTCACCACAGTCTGTAAACTCTGCTGGCTTTTGCTCATTCTTGATTTCCTTTAGCTAGCAAAAGGAGAATTTTTAGCTGCAACAGAGCAGTTCTTGTAGCAGGGCTTATATTTGTGGAAGAGAAGAAAAGTTCAGTGTCCTGTACCAGGGAGACCCGAAATTAGAAAAGCAAAGCATTTAAGTTTTCGTCTATTATGAAATATCTATTTCTATTGTTATATGAACATTTTGGAAAGGAACAAGGCAAATACAGGCCTATTTCTGCAATTACCCAGAATACAGCCCTAAGCCATTACATCCCATAGAATATGCCCTGTTGACTCAGTGAGTCTTCATCTAAAATGTCTGAATCAAGAAAATAAGTGACTGTGTGCGTTTCTCTTCCTGCAGAGGCCACGATGCCAGTCAGATCACCTTAGCACTGGGTACTGCAGCCTCCTACCCCCGAGCTTGTCAGGCTCTCGGGGCAATGCTGTCCAAGGGAGCTCTGAATCCAGCAGATATCACTGTCCTCTTCAAAATGTTTACAAGCATGGACCCACCTCCAGTAGAACTGGTTGGTAGTTACCTGTTTGTAACCTCTGAAACTTAACTTCTGTTCCAGTAGCACTCAAAAATGGGATGCCTTGTGCTAAGTGTTGTATGGACACAAAACTTAAATTAGCACTCACTCACCCCTCTGTGAGGGATGTAGGTAATTGTAGGTAATGTGTAAATGTGAAACTACTACTGCATTCTCATTTGCATCAGCTTATTGGTACTTTTGTTGGGATTTTTAAAATAATTTCAAGTTGTCTTTTTATATATACCTATATTAAATATTCTAACCGGGGTTTTGGTAAGAAAAGGCAAGATTTTGGTACTTTAGCAATATGGTCTGTAATGGATTCATTTTTTTTCCTTTTTCTGTCAAAAGTCTGGGTCTCTTCAGGAAATTATTTAATGTACTCTTAAAGGAAGATGTTACCTTCTTCTATGCAAAGTATATCAGAGTCGCTTCTCGTGATTCTCAGGCTCTGTTAAAATGTTCTTTCTCTTCACAGATTCGAGTGCCTGCATTTCTGGACCTCTTCATGCAGTCCTTGTTTAAACCAGGTGCTAAGATCAACCAGGATCACAAACATAAATATATCCACATACTGGCATACGCAGCTAGTGTTGTAGAGATGTGGAAAAAGGTAATGTTCACTTCTGTGAATAATAATTTTTACCTACAGCAGCCTGCCTGTGCTGAAGAAAAGATATGGTTGTAGAGTTGCTCAGTTTAAAATAATGTATTCAGCTTGATTTACTTATTTTAATATGAAACGTTCCTGCCTACAGCTGAGGTGATTAAAAAGTGTAGATCCTGATGATCAAATGAAACTCTTGAGTACACTGAGAAATACATAAAGAAAACATCCTTGTACTCATAATTAAATCTTCTGAAACTTGCTTGTGAGTCTAAATTTTGAGACACAAGATGCAATCCTAGGCTTATTGCAGGTTACAACTTCTTTCCTTAAATAACCAAAGACATCTGCAACTTCTGCGTTCAAACTTTGCAATAATTTTGCAGAACAAGAGAGTCAGCATCAACAAGGACGAACTCAAGTCGACCTCAAAAGCCATCGAAACTGTTCACAATCTGTGTTGCAATGAGAACAAAGGAGCATCAGAGCTGGTTGCAGAACTGAGCACTCTCTATCAGTGCATCAGGTGAGCAGAGAGCCTGGGAATCTCTCATGGGGACATAAGTGCTGTTTTTCATACACAACTTGTCCTTCTTGGGTCACGGAACATGCTTTTCTGTGCCACTGGAAAAAGATGGCAGATTATTTTGGGTTCCTAATAAAACTGCTATTTCTTTCTCATGTCGCTGTGATCTCTCTCTCTGTAGGTTCCCAGTGGTGGCTATGGGTGTCCTGAAGTGGGTGGATTGGACAGTGTCAGAACCACGGTACTTCCAGCTGCAGACCGATCACACCCCAGTTCACCTGGCACTGCTGGATGAGGTAAGAGTGTCTATAAAACTTTGCTGGAGAGCAAGAACAGTTCTGATTCTTGTGTAACACCCAGTACACTGAATGCCTGTCCTTTGCAGTAAGGCAGTAAATGAGCAGAGATTAATCTATTCAGAATTAATTATTTGGTTTTGTTAGCTCAGCATTCTTTATGCCAGGAAAACTTGGTCATCATAGAAAGAAATGATGGAATGCTTTTCTAAATGAATTTCTGTCTGGCCCTGAACATCAGTGTAAATTTATCTGGTGCATTGTGTTTTAAATTGCAGTTCTGAGGATGTCACTTTTCTGTGTTGTTTGCAGATCAGTACGTGCCATCAGCTGCTTCACCCCCAAGTTCTACAACTTCTTGTCAAGCTCTTTGAAACGGAACATTCGCAGCTGGATGTGATGGAGCAGGTAATTCTCAGAGGATTCAGTGTTTGTGTTACTTCACATCAGTCACTCTTCCCCAATTCAACAGCTTTTGCTCTCACAGCAAGCTCATTTACAAATGGTTAAAATGTAGCACAGCAGATATCAAAATAGTAAACTTCCACACGTTGAGAGGAAGTTCTAATGTGTTGGCCCTTCCCTCCTTGCACCACCAGCTGGAGCTGAAGAAGACTCTCCTGGACAGGATGGTTCACTTGCTGAGCCGAGGGTACGTCCTGCCTGTTGTCGGCTACATCCGCAAATGCCTGGAGAAGCTGGACACGGACATCTCGCTCATCAGATACTTTGTGACAGAGGTCAGCAGCAAACACTGTTCACTGAAATCTAGAGATCAAGTTTAAAATGAGCTGCATGTGTTTTGGATATTCAGAAATACTTCCAGTTCAGGTCAGATTCTGAGCAATGTCTCAGTGTTAAACAGGATGGGATTTGGTCATACTGACCCTGACTTCTGGAAGTACTAAGGCACTCAGCAGAGTACCACAAGAATACGTAATTAATTACTTGCACTTAGGAGCTCTTGTTCTCCATACAACTACTTGTATGCTCCCAAAACTGGTATGTGAATTAAATATTGTCCCTCCTAGCCATATAAGTGGAAGGATCATCAGTTTTTGTCTGCTGTTTCAGGTGCTCGATGTGATTGCTCCTCCATATACCTCAGATTTTGTACAGCTTTTCCTTCCAATCTTGGAGAATGAAAGTATTGCAGGCACTATAAAAACAGAAGGTGAACATGACCCTGTCACTGAGTTCATAGGTAAGTCACGTTTATTCCTTGCATACCTGCTTATGTTTGTGTCTCTTACAACTTGCTAATAATGTGTAGGAGGAAGATTGCTAAAAATGGGAATGCCTGCCAGCTGTTTTCACAGACAACTTCCCTTTTAGGGGCCTGTGTTTAGCAATATTCCTGTAATCAAGAATTTGTGGGTAGTAGTGAGGAAAGTGAAGACAAATACTGCTTTTTGGGAACTAGCACTGCAGCAAGGAAAGGAGAGGAAGGAAAGTCATCTGTCATAATTATACTCCATCCTAAAACAAAAACATCTGTCCAGACCCTAAAATCCTAATTATTTACATAATGCAGAAATCCATATGCAAATATATAAATCAGAGAATCATAGTAATATACTGAATAGTGTCTTTTTTTCTCTCTCCTTTTAAGCTCATTGCAAATCTAACTTTATTATGATGAACTAAGCAGTGGAAAACATCACGAATGCAGACAGAGCTCATGATCACTGCTTTGCCATGCTCTCCACCAGTGAGGTTCTGTAACTGGGCAGCACAGCAGCAAAAAAAAAAACCCAACAAAACCACCAAACCTAAAACAAGGAGGAAAAGGCTGAAGGGCATTTGCTTGACTTGCATGGTGACCTTGAAGTTCTTATCAGAGGAGTGTTTGTGTTTCCTATCAGAGAACTGTTAATGTCATTTGGGAAATGGAATGAGACCGGAAGATTCTCTGTTGTTACACAAATCAGTATAAATCCGTGTTCTGAAGAGGCTGGATTGCAAGAAACAGATTTATTTGAAAGAACATTATTTTGGTTACTTGCAGAATTTGTCACTGATTCTTTGTGTAATAAACAAAATCTGAAGAATGGGGAAGGCAATTCCTACTAAGAACACTTTGCAGGTATTCTATTCTCTGACTAGATCTTGAGTGCTCTAGGCTTTGATGTTACAAGTTGTAAAAACCAGGAATTTCTGGGATTTGCTCTGTGCTGCAGAGAAGCCCTAATGCCTGTTTTTCCCCTTGCCATTATATTAGAATTCTAAATATCCTACATGAAAACAAAACACCTGTTTTGTGTAACACAAGAGGAGTTGTAACAATCAAGATTAGTTTTGTATTAACAGATGAATTCTATGTGAGTGTGTTACCTTTCAGAATCTATTTTTGGCTAAATAGATGCATCAGATGTTACTGGTAAGTTTCATTACCGCATCATTACTGTCCCAAAATATGAATGTGTGCTGGAATTTCATTACTGCTTGTTGTGGCTTTGTTTTTATACTTATCTCTACTCTGTCCTGGCTGATGCCAAACAGTGGGAGATACACCCAACGATATAACTTACCTTTAAATAAAGGTGTTTGTTCTTTTCCAGAGATGGCTTTCAGTTTCATTAAGATGACTTGTTCTCTCTGTTCATTGGGCTGGATTCCTCTTTCCACCTCCCACTTTTAAGCAAGCAGTAATTTTCTTCAACAAACAAGCACATTTTGCATTTCTAAGCACATTTGTTTTCTGAAGAACCTGCTTTTTAAAAGACACTGAAATTCTAAGTCCAGCTGGATGTAAATTTAAAAAGGAAATAACCTGAAAATGGCAAAAGTTGCTTCTGTAGAGGCTGTTTTGAACTTCCTTGCTTATCTTTGAATAGAAGATTTACTATTATTCCAGCTAACTCTCACCATTTAAACTTGCATGAGACCTAGTTTTCATAAATTGCAGAATTAACAACAGAAACTATTCACCCTATAGAGAATCAGTTTAGGATACAGCCCTGTACAAGCCCTTGGTGATAATGAAGAGCAGTTCTGTGTCCACTGCAACTTCGCCAGCAGTTTAAACAAGGTTTATTTTTGCTTTCTTGTGCTCAGCTCGGTATCACTTCCTCTAAACAGTTCCTCTGCACTGATCCCTGGAGATGATTTTTAATTTGTTAAACCTTTTGTGATGCTGTGACCATGTTCGTACCCAGGTGTCTGAACCAGCACTGTTGCTGTATAAACTTGTCCATCAGGCCTTTTACAAGAAAAAGAGCAGTGAAAACAGCAGCATCCAGGTGGAGACAATCACACACATGTATTAATAAGCTCTTATAATAAATACCCAGTCACATAAGAGAAAAATCTGTTTATTAAATGCAATTAACAATGCCAGTTAGTAACATTGGATATGGCACTGATTTGTCCAATTAGTGAGGAGTTCTGGGTTATGGCAATTTATATTTTGCCTCTTTAGGAGAAAAGGGGCACAATCACATATTAAAGCAAGAAATTTGAGCAGACAAGACTAATTAAGGAGGAAATGTTTAGAGTGTCTTTTGGTCAAAGTAATTCCCATTATAGCATTTTGGTGGATAAAAGCAACCTGATTATTTGAGACTTGCAACACAACTGCTTCACCAGGAGGTGAAGGAAACAGGGTTTAATATTTTGAATTTATCATGTCCAGACTTATCATAACTTTTGCATCATTGCAACATCTTTGGTCAGTACTGTCAGAGAATTTAAAATAAGCTCTAGACCCAAATATTGAGTATACTTTTCCAGTACATCTGTATGCTTTGTATTTAAAAAAATAGATATTTACATGTACAGGTTCTGTAATTCAGTCAGTGTGATTTTAATACTGTGCATCAAGGTAGACAACTCCTTCATGGGTGAATTACTTCAAGATGTGAATAATTACCTCAAGGCAGTTCTGTATTTTTGAAGGTATTGTGTGTTTTATCTGGGCTAGTTTTGCAGAACTGCCTGATGGTGTTGAACTCTGAGAGTCTTAGGCTATTATTCTTTAAACAAAATATTATTGTGCTGAGAAGCTTCCAAACAAAGCACCTAAAAAAAAGATGTACCATGTAGAATCAAGGAAGTATAGGATCTCCATATGCACAGTCCTCTTCAATAGCCAGATTGTAGTCTGCTCCTCTTCCACCCTTATAGGCACTCGTCACAATCCTCAGCCACCCTCTTTCACCCTGAAAAGGATTTAATTTGCATTGTAAATTAGGAAATACAACTGTAGAAATTGTATGTTGTTGAGTCTGCTCTGTCTGCCAAATATGAGTGATTTAAATGAATGCAGGAATTCACTCAGGCTGCAGTGTAACCTTGGATTCATGGAGCAACCTGCTTTGGTGAATTTAGATCCTACTCATCCAGTCCAGGTACGTGACTTGATTTTTCCCTACAACTAACCTCAATTTCCAGTTGCCCATAACAGGAGCCGCATATCCTTGAAAGGTAGAATTTGGGATAGAGCTGACTTTACTCCAGTAGCTTTGGCCAAATATTCTTGTCTTCAGATTAGCTGGGTTTCCTTTTTAAACTGCTAGTTTAGTTCAAAGACAATTCTAACTTTACATTCCCAGGCTGTAGCTTTGCAAGTGACAAACCCCACCTTCCCTCCAAAGTCAAAAGTGTGTTCCCATGTCTGCTTACCCAGGGCTCACCCCAGGAGTTACGAACTATCCAATATTCTGTCCCATTTTCCACTCCCCAGCCAGCCACAGACACGATGTGATTCACTGTAGGTGAGGGGTTGTACTCTGTGTACAGTCCCCCTGTGTAGGCATCCAGCTTTTCAGTAGCCATTATGCCACAGCTGTAAGAAAACAGAGAGAGAAGTTTTCACACAAGGGGATCAGGGCAGGGGCCTGGCTATACACCAATTGGTTTTCTTGCATTTTGAATTCTGAACTCAGTTTATGTACAAACTAAAGTCTGCATATTAGTGCAGAACTTTGACATGTGCTAGAATGAAAATGTACACTGAGTTTCAAGTATTACACTCCCAGTATTACGAGTAGATAAACATTTTCTTTTTTACCTAATTGGTCCATTAGCATAGATTTCTGCCATCATTTTTTCTCTTCCACTGACAGACCCATAGTCAGCAACTTTCCAGAGAGTGTAGTTCTTGATCACATGGCATTCTCCAAAAGTGACACAAGTTCCACACTGGTTGAACTTCTTACACTCTGTAAAACAGAGGTGAGATTACCACTGCAGGAGGTTGCTTTTCTTCAAATGAAGTAAATGAAGTAAATTTGAAGTTTTCTTCAAATGATAGTAGGACACTAAGCTTTTATAACTCAATTGAGTCAGATATTAATAACTTCAGAGTAATTATTAATACATATTCTCTCTGGTGAACTCAATTACTTTATGGAAACCACATTTAAAGTCCCTCCCTTACTTTTCCTTACCTCACAGGTATAAATGCTGTGTTGAGGACAGAGAGAAACCATTCCAGTCATACGTGACCAGCTAAAGGTGAAATTTCTCCTTTGTTCAGCTTGAGGTGACACTTGTAAATATTTCAGTACATTAGAGATTGTGTGTCACAGATTGAAGAGATTAAGTTAAAACAATTCAGCTGTGCAAACTTGCCTGAGCATGATTTAGTGCTACACTGTCTGGAGCAGGAGACACACAGACCCATAAAGAAAACCTGTTCTGTCAGTCAAAGAGCAGGAACCAGTACTCTGAAAACCCAAGGAATTTTGTTTTAATACACTAAGATCTGCTAAATCTGGGAAGAAATCCTACAGTAAAGCAGAGACATCCTACTTTGATCCTTGGCTTGGTAGTTGTTGCAGGTCTCGTCGGGAATGCCGTGTTGGTGGGCATACAGCCAGACCCCGGAGTGGTCCCCGCCCTCACAGGACCCAGCATCAGCACAGTCGATGACATTCTGGACAGACAGGTAGGCAGAAGGCCAGGCACCTTTCCTCTTGATGTTGATTCGGTCTGTAAGGATAAGAAACTGGGGGTTGTGACTGGCATATGTGGGTGGCTACACATTGCAACTGGTTTTGAAACTGTCTCCTCTTCGTTGAACCTGTAACTTCGCAGACAGCAGCACTTGTGGTTTGAAAAGC
Organism: Erpornis zantholeuca; assembly: GCA_013400515.1. Lineage (NCBI taxonomy): Eukaryota > Metazoa > Chordata > Aves > Passeriformes > Timaliidae > Erpornis > Erpornis zantholeuca. The sequence goes on along the minus strand of VZTN01022764.1, from coordinate 176,182 downwards.
CTCTGCTGCCTGCAGTGAGGAACACAGCATGACCTAATTTGAACCAGAGGCTGAGCTATTACTGTGGGCTTCCATTAGGAGAGTTTTTTCCATTAAAAACTCAGCAAAAACATGCAGATGAGTAAGATCTGTCTAAAGCCTTGAAGAGCCCTAGACCTCCTTTAATTCAAGCCACAGCTTCTGAAAACTTCCAGATCCGATTCCTGACTTTGACAGCAAAAGATTTTCAAATGCACATCATAAAAACAGCTCTGACCAGCATCTTTTACAGGAGTAGAGATTTACGTATGAGGCCATGCATAAACATAAGCCTGTGGAGCCCAGGTTGCTGTCTCTGAGAGACAGTCTTAATGCAACAGAAAGCTTTCAGAGTTACCTCCTTGCTGTTACATCAGCATCTCACTGCTATCCTGCCATCTCAGACAGGCACCGCCACCCTGCTGCCTTATTTTGTCAGAAACAAGCAGCTTACTTGGCAGAAAAGTTTCCTGATGAGTATTCATAAACTGCTTCTCTGGATTAACAATCTTAACCAATGCCACTTAATACTTTAATTCCTATTAGTACCAACAACATTCAAATATACTTGACAGAACTGGGAGCTATCATCCCAGCCTAATCTTCCTGCAAGTTCCTGTATTTTACCTATCCTAGTGCTCCACTCCCTCCTGCCAGGTGTCATACATGTCCATATGACTCTATCCTGCATGATTCCTGCTGTCTGCTCACACCTGCCTTGTCTTCCCCCTTCTCCCCTCTATTTCTCCTTCGCAGGTAATTTTCCTACAGCCTCCCTGTGCAAGTGGTGCTTCTCCAGCACATAACTGTTGTGTGCAAATCATGTATTGTCTCTAGAGCCATTACTTCTCCAATCTCTAGCAAACCGCTACTTCCCCTTGACTGAGAAAAAGGCTGATAGGAAGAGTCCTGCTGAAATCAGACTTCTGTATCTGCTGTGGTGGTGAGTTCATTTGAATGGCCGGGCTCCTGTAGCAAATTACCCCACAAGAGGCAACTTCTTTCATTTCCTCATTCCCAGCATGGCTGGAGAGCCCCTGCTGTAGTGCAGCAGGTTGAGATACCAGAAAGGGGGAGGAGGAAGACCTGACAACTTTTTTGCATCTGCTGCTGCCATCAACCACACCTGGGAGGGGAGGGCAGAAACCCAGCTCTTACCCTAGGATCCAAAGAGCAGTTTGGGAGGAGCTATGGCCACGTTCCTACTCCAAACAGGTTTTTAACCATACACCAGCGTTCCCCCCTTGCTCCCTTTGGATAAGGTGGAGGCAGCCTCACTCCGATTGCTTTTTCTATTGAAACCAACCCTCCCTGCCCTCACCTTGGGCATTCCCACTGTCCTGGTGTATTCACAGACACCTCAGCCTCAGTTTTGCTGCGTTAGTCACTGCAGTGATATAGTACCTTATACCAGCTGTCAGTAACCTGAAGCTAAACTTCTTTTCCTTCCCTTCCCGAAAACTCCCGATTCCAGCGGGGAGCCGGCCCGGCAGGTGAGCCCGAGCGTACCTGCCAAGGCACTGGTGCTGCCGTGGGCCCAGCAGGACCCGCAGTACTGGGGGATGTGCTGGTTCCGAGTGGTGCTGGCGTAATTCACCCCGTCCACGTTCCTCCAGTCCCAGCTCTGCGGCAGCGCCGACACGTCCAGGTACTCGTGCGGGCGGGGGTAGGTCCTGCGGGGGTACGGGAAAAGGAAGTAATGCCGGCATCCTCCGGCGGAGGACGGGCGGGTGTTTTTTTAAAAAGCACGGATTTCAGCGAGTTTCGTAACGAGGCCGCGAGTGTCCGGCGGGGCCACGTGACGCCCCCCCCCC
>VZTN01022764.1:151616-164569 GCA_013400515.1 Erpornis zantholeuca | reverse complement strand
GTGGCGGCAGCGCGGGCGCGGCGCGGCTGGTCCCGGCCAGAGCGGGTCGGGAAAGGTGCGGGCCCCGCCCGGTATGGCTAGTTATACAACACTTCTGTTAGTTACACATTAACTCCTTCCGCAATAGTCCTGCTGGAATCTCAGAATCCGAGCGAGTGGTTAAAAGGGTGTTTTTTGCACCTAAGTCTGTTGTTACCCCTTTGTATCATCACTTCCTGATTTTTCTAGATAAGACACTAAAGAAGAAAACCTTTTACAAGCAGGTGGAGCCTTTTTTTTTTTTTTTTTAAACATACTCTCTTCAATTTGCAGTTTATGGTGAACCCGTGACAGTTCTGACCCATCGGACACGGTGCCTTGCCATGAGGTTCCTTTGGATGTAAGACTGAAACACCTGAAATTCAGTCATTTGCTCTAAATGAATCCATACAAGACAACATAGCAAACTAGAAGCCATAGACACAAAGAAAAAATAGTCAATTTCCCACATACAATAAGCAAAACCTTACTAGAAGACTCGAATCATATTTGCTATGGGAGCAATTTGGTCCTAACCTAGTGTTCATTTAAATAATTAAGACAAAATACTTAAGGAGATTAAATATTTGGTTTTTACGAATCCTTGCATTTTTGTCTTGTTCTCTTACTTCCTTCCATCCAAAGTCAAACCATTTTTAAAGCATGGAGTAATTTTCAGCTTTATTAGAGATCTCATTTAGTCCAGAACCATTGCAAACAACAATCCGCACAGTAATGTCAGGAAAGAGCCACCAGAACAAAAAGAACAACTTTCATCTTATGTCAGTCTGTCTCCAGCATACAACAGTTAGATCTGGACCAGTGATCTGTATTTTTTTTTAACTGTTAAACAACTCTCTTCCTATGGAATTTTGGCTTAATTTCTTAAACCCACAATTGTTCCTACTTAATTTAAAAGAAATTACTAGTGTAAATGGGGCAGAAAACAATTCTTACTTCATGCATACATTTTCTTATTTATTTTTGTGTGAACCATATTCTAATTTTGTGACAGACGTGGCAAATTGGAGCAAAGCTTTCCAACTTGCAGAAATTAAATCAATTAAAATATATTTGTTACAACGAACATGTTTCTGTGTTTTTAGCACAGGCAGGTGCCAGTGTGATGATACTGAAAGGAAACATATTTGGTTTCGAAGCCACAATCATCAGATTTTCGGAAGCCCCTGTGCTACCCAAGCAGCATATTTGATGCAAGACAAGTAAGTGACAGCAGTACTTACATATATTGATAAGGGGGTGTTACATACAAGTGCTTCTTTAATGGGAACATCTGATGATTTCACAGGTAAAACAATTAGCAGTAGGATTATTTTAAGCCTCACAGGCAGCCCACGCCACAAACATGGCTTGGCAGAAAAAAATCATGCCAGCAGAGTAGGACATTTTCTTCCAGCTACATGTCCTTCTATTCCTGCCCCTCAGCTTCTCTGGTTCCTCTCACTATCCCATGTCTCTCACCTGCTTTTTGAGCACAATCTCACCACAGTTTTCTTCTCCCACCACATCTTCTGTCTCTGTACCTCTCTGTGAAATGCCTCTGCCTGCAATTCTGTGAAGTTAACTCAAATTTAAATTCCTAATGGAGATACACAACCTGGATGCAATTATTTACACATTTAGCTCTATTTACTGTTTGTTGGTCTTGGTAGATAAAAATCCAGAATGGACTGAAAACGCTGAACTTTTGGGAGAGGTACCAACTGTGCTGAGGCAGACTGGATATCCATCAGTGACAAAAACTGTTCTCTACAAAAATTCCAGAATTAATGTTGATGTTTATGCAGCTATTACAAGGCACCATTATAGATTTGTATGACCTGTTTTCATGCCCAGTTTAGATGCCAGGAGATATTTTGTAAAGCTCTAAATTTTCCTCAGGTAAGAATTTTCAGAGAGAACAGAGGAGAGAGCACATAAAGGAGAGAAATTTAGAAGGATAGAGAGAGGTTGCAGGGAGAAGGGGTAAGTTAGGAGGATTTAGATGCAGAGATCGAGAGAAGCTGCTGCAGTGCGATTAGCAACATCCAGAAATGTGAGCGTGGAGAGGTCTGGGGGTACTAAGGACGTGAGGTTAGACATGTCCAGAGAAACTGAGGAAGTGAGGGAAGAAGCATCCTGAAAGGTGAGATTGGAGACATCCAGCAAAGGTGTAGAGATGAGATTGGAAACATCCTCAGGAGTTGATGAAGATAATCCAGAGGAGCGCTGAAACATGAAATAGTTAAGATCAGTGAGGTCTAGAGATTCTGATGAAGTGGAGGAGCTGTACTCAGAGACACCTGGTGAGGATGGAGGGATTGTACAGGAAAAGTCCAGGGAAGCTGAGGAGGAAACATCAGTGGAGGATGAAGAGGTGAGACTGGAGAGGTCTAGAGAGAGTGAAGAAGTAGGGCTGGAGAAATCTGTGGAGGATAGAGAGGTGACACTTGAGAGATCTAAAGAGATTGAAGAACTGTCGCCAGACTGATCCAGAGAGCCTGATGAAGTGAGACTTGATAGGTCCAGTGAAACTGAAGAGGAGAAACTGGAGCGCTCCCAGGAATCTGAAGAGGTGAGACTGGAGAGCTCTAAGGAAATTGAAGAGGAGGTACGGGAGAAGTCCGAAGAAGCTGAAGATGTGAGACTTGAAAGGTCCAGAGAGGATGAAGAAGTGAGACTGGAGAATTCCACAGAGGATGAAGAGCTCAGACTGGATAAATCCAATGAATCTGAAAAGGGGATTTTAAAGAGTTCCAAGGAGGCTAAAGTCTTGACACTGGAGGGGTCCAGGGAGGCCAAAAAAGTGAGACCAAGTAGGTCCAGGCAGGTTGAAGAGATGACACTGAAAAGCCAAATAAATCCCCAATATGATGGGTGTTAAAGCAGGAGTATTTTAAATTAAAGATCTCTATTATCACACCAAAACAAAAAGACAGCATGACCGCAGAAAGTATTTTTTTGAAAATAATAATTCAAACTGTGTGCTTGGTCTCTTAGTAGTTTCTCTTTTGGTGCAGTAAAGCTCCAGTAATAAGAACTCACAGAATTATTGAGAACACTGTGCCTTTCCTGGGGACAAGTACAGGACCACACACACAGTTGCAGATAGTCTTCCCTCCTGGCATGTCTGTCCTTGTTCAACCAGATTTATTTTTCTGTGTAGCATGTGCATGATTTGATTTTGGAAGCTAGCAAGGTGCTAAACTAAGTCTGTGTCTGAGGAACAAAAACTTCAGCAACAGCACTTCTAACTGTTTTTCAGATAAAAAGAGGTCCTATTTTGTTACCTTTATTTTATACCTTTGGACATAAAACCTGTATAATAGTAATAGTAATAATAATAATTATTATTATTATTTTTATTTTATTTGTGGCTAGTTTGAATTGTTTAATAAACATATCCTAAAGAGAAATTGTGATAGAAGGCAGACATGATTAAAAAGGGAACGGCTTAAATTTCAGTTCAAAAAGGTGCATCTAATTATAGTGTGATTAGATCAAGAGGCTGATCCACAGCTGCCTTCTCTTGTCTCCACACTGTGCTGCAAGGCACAGAGTACTCAAAACCTGTGGGTGCCTCTCCAGACAGGCACAGGAAGGCACCTAAAGCTCTTCACTCATCTCAACCACATTTTATGGACCAAGAAAGTGCAAGATACAGTTACAGGAAGCTGCAGCTTCTCAGGTGAACACACCCTAGCTTTGCCCCTGTTCTTACACAACCCATGGCCAGATGAGTGTGTAATGGATTTAACATAATCACCATGGGTGCAACTCCCACCCAGGTCACCTCTTAAGTGAAGCAGGTGTCTGCTGAACATGTGCTGAAATTGAATGGTGTCTTACTCTGCAAACATTAAAATTGTAAGCATTTAGCACAGTGCAAAAATTACCACGCTAAAAAAAGGGCTGCTTAGATACCAATGATGAGACCCCCAAAAGTTCTTGAATATATTTAATATTTATAGATAATGCTTCTGTAATTTTAGAACTGTTGCCACATGGCTGCAATTCTTTTGAGAGTACCATGTTTATAGATCAAAAGGCAAAACAAATGAATTTTTCCAACTATGCATAATTTATGATGAAATTACAAGTTTGCTTGCTGCCCTGTATTCTTAATAAAACATAAAAGTAATTAACCCCTTAAAGTCCCTTGCTATCTAAAAACAACATAATTTTGTGACTATCTTTAATCTCAAGGGTTCCTCAAGTGCATTTTACAGGAAAGAACAAATATTTTAAAAAAAGAGGCTAATTACAATACAATAAAAAGCCAGTGTCCAACAGGCTATAAATTCCATCATCTCTTTGCTGAGCTCTTTCTGTCTTAATTTAAAATAACAAAGTTGTTGCACTTTTTCCTATGAAATAACACTGTCAAGAAACGTGGAATTATGGTCACCATTGTATAAAATGTAGAGGTCAGTAAATGTTTCCTACCTTGGATAGCTGTGGGTTTACCTCCTTTCTCTGCCTGGGTAAGCCATGCTGGGCTGTGCTGGTAAAGCTCTGCTGTTCTCTCTGCTGCTGACCCTAATCTGCTCCACAGCCACTGGAAATGATGCCATGCTGATGACAATACAGGTCATCTTCTGGTAAATCTCCTGTCTAAGCACAGCACTGCACAGAGTGCCAGCAAAAACCTCACTGAAACCAGCTCTAATCTTAAGAGAAAGATACAGTTCTGTGCTACTTCCTATTACAGAACACTATTTTGAAGGTTTGTTGATGATGCAGGTGAAGACATTAATTTTCAACTTTTGGACACCTGGATTTAAAGTACAACTAATTTGGCAGTGTCATCCAAGTTCACAGCTCTCCATGCTACAAAATCTGGCATAAACAGCCTGTGGAGGGACCCAGGACCTGCAGAGAAGAATTCAGGTACATTCAATTTTTAAAAATCTTGTGCATTACTTCCTCTTTTCATGTGTTTCATAACTTGTGTTACTTTTTAAATGTGGTTATAACAAAAACTATGATGATGTAAGATATTTTGTCCACAGCTGCTGATCACAGTCCTCCTAAGGTAAGCACTTCAGCTTAGTTGTAGCCTTACCTTTAGAATAAGTTCTACAGCAACATGTAAAGCAAAGCTATCAAGCTATTGAAGATAGAAATTAAAAGGTCCTTTGCAAGTGAAAGAACAACCTCCACCTCAAAAAATTGAAAGATTCTAAAATGACTCACTGCTTCCACACAAGCTCTTTATCAGCACTCTTCAGTTCTTCCAAAAATGTGAACCTCAACAGGTTGCTGACCTTCCCTTTGAACCCATGCTGTCAGGGCCAGGGGATTGGCAGTTACGAGACAGTGGGTGCTCATGTTTACTCTACATGACATTTATTGGAAATATAAATGCAAGTACAGACCACAGGAGACAGATCAGCAATGTTGTAGGAAATGGCAGTTAAAATTTTTCTGCATTTTTTCCAAGCAAACCCCTGGCTGACACTTGCAGCTCACTGCTGCCTGGCTGAACAGGTGCTGACACCCATTGGTGGGCAGGGATCCATCAGAGTCCACAGCACAGACTTGTTCCCATCACATTCTACCACCTCTCCCCCTCCACTTCCCGTGTCCCTTCTTTTTTTAAAAAATTCTTCTTTCCTCCTGGTCCTTCAGTTCTGTCCCTCCAACTGTAGCTGCTTTCTCTTCCCCACCTCCTCCATTTCTTCCTACCCTCAGAACCCACAACTCCTCTGCTCTGCCCCTCTCACAGCAGTGTGGTGCATTCAACCACAGCAACCCACATTCACTGCAGCGAATCTGAACACAAATCTCAGCCCAAGACTGAAGATCTATCCACAGGATGGATTCTCCACAGCAAACTGTGAAATGTGGTTGCTAGTTAAAGCCAGATTTGCAGAAAAGCAGTTATTAAGAAACAGAAAAGACCACAGCGGCTGTGAATGTGCATTTTAGGATTTGCATTTCAATAAAAGCCACTCACTCCAGGGTATTTCTTCACCTTCAACCCTCTCATTTTAGGTAACTCACCTCATAGTTCTAAAACACAAATAGACCAGAAAGTATTGGGAATTAACTCGAATTGAAACAAAATTTTATTTAAAAAGCGCCACATACAGAAAGCCATACTCTGACAGAATGAGAATGCAGGCATATAAATAAAATAGAAGAAAGAAAATTATTATCTTTCAAGAAGTTGTTGAATGCCTGTAAAAATTAAACAGTAAGGCTTTTTTCAGTGCAAGGCCAAACTGTGAGTTCTACTATGCAGTCCTTAGTGCAGAAAAATTCGGAAATGAAAAAACTGACTTTAAAATAACAAATGATGCTAATGGCTGAGCAAACATCTAAAATGAGTTTCAAGCTAAGCATTTTTATCAGAAATGATGGTATGGTTTTGCAGAAGTTTCACTCACACTTTTAAAATTGAAATGTTGTTATTTCAGTTTTAATAATCTCCTGTAAAAGTATGGCAAACCTCAATGACTTTTATTAGTAAGGTAGTCTCAAGCCATTTCTGTTTAGAAAAATATTTAGAATAGTTAATTTTTAAAAGTTAGATATCTATATATTCCTGTTTTCTTCCCCCAACACAAACCTTACAGAAGTGTTCTCATTTGTTTACCAGTTAAAATAAGCTCTGGTTCTCTATACAGCAGACACTACTTAATAGGCAATTTGATATACCAGAAATGGCATGCAAAATCAAGTATGCTGGGCAGGGTGACACTACAGTTCATAAAGGCTAAGAGAGTCTTGAAATCACTTGTAAGCTTAGAATCAAATTTCCAGGAAAAGCCTTGGGCACCAAAATACCACCATCAGCTACTTCTGGGCTGTGCCTTTGCATTTTTCTGTTCACACTGAAGGAGCCTTGTGGTCCAGAGAGTTGCTGTGCAGTGCCCAGGACTCCCAGCAGCCTGGCACATGGTGTGAGGTGCCAAGGGCTGACCTTTGGGCTCCTGCAGCGAATGACTGGTGACAGTACCAAGAACCTACAATGAGTACCAGGAAACACAGACTGGGTAACACCAAGTGAAACCCTTGAGAATACCAAGGGCCTCGTACTGTGAGCAGATTAGTTCAAAAAGTAAAGGGATCTGAACTTAGAACACTGATTAAATCAAAGGACAACACAGTATCAAGTGGATGTAGCAGGTTATTTCTGGAGAGTGATCAAATTATTGAGTACATTGTTAGATACTACTTCCTCTTATGTTTAGGTATCTCCTTATCCACCTTCACAAAGGTTTTTTAGTCTTTAATTGGTTCTTTGAAGTGAACACCTACTATTGTAGCAGCTTACAAGATTTTAAGGCTCTCTACTTATTATATCTTTATGTAATGGGCTTTTAGAAAAGGAGATACTTATTGTAGAAGTTGGAGATAAAATTTGTTCTTAAGGTACTGCATGCCCAGCTCATTAATGTTACATTTATGAGCAGTATTTAGGTCTTGGTAGGTAGGTAAGAGACACTTTGATGTTTTACCTATAGTGACTGAAAAACAATTTGAGTACCATGTTAGTTCAACCAGTCAAGTTAAAAAGCTTATCAAAAAATATTTTGTACATTCTTTTATATTTCAAGCATCAAGTAATAAGCTTTCTGTTAAACCAAGTTGTATCACACAACTGTCAAAAACCAACAAAAAGAACAATGCTGGAACAACCATTCTGCTTAATTTGGGCTTGGTCCCAAAAGAGGTAGTCCGTAAGTCACACAAAAAATAAAACTTAGCCTAACATGCCAGTGTCCTCCACCATATGCAGCCTCACCACTAAATGAGGCTATTTCATATCTGCAAGCATTATAAGTTAGTGTTCATGTAAATACAGGAACTACATTTGAAAATTATTTCTTCACCTGTAACCGCAGTTCGGTCCAGCTAACCCAGTGTATTAAATAGCCTTTGAGCCTCAGCCTTATTAAGAATTCAGCTTTTCTCCAAATTAAATTTGTAACATGCCTAATACACACATCCTTTAAATAACAAAGGATACATGTATTGAGGCCTGGAGAGAAGCTGCAGGTCGTTAAGCCTTGTTAGGGGCTGATACAGGTCTAAGAACTATCATCATTTCTCTACAAATGCTGCTGCTGCCATTGAGTTCCTCATGGTTCCTCTTGCTGAAGCTGCAAACTCTTCAATTTCAGCGTTCAGTCTTTTAATTACCCATTCCAATGCTTCACGGCCCTACAGTTAAAGAAAAGTTTATCAGTGTGTAAATTTTAGTAAATAAGTAAATCAAATAAATGCTTACTGAAAATGACTAAAGACACAGTAGTTGAAAAGAAATACAAGCCTCTGGTATTTGTTATTTCAATAACAAATTGGAGTACTGCTGGAACATGTTCTGCCTTACATTTCATGAAAACAATTCCTTATATCAGCATTTCTCACATTATGATCTACAAAAGACTTTTGATCCAGACTGCTTTATCATTCTCAAGCTGAATTCAAGATATCTTTGGATTGACAGAGGACAGTATTTTATCAACTAAAATACTGTTTCATTGCTCCCCCAAAAGTATTTCAGATCTGTCTGAGTGCAGATCCTTTTTTGACAGCAAAAGTGAAAAGACTGCATCAAGAGGGCAGCAAAAGAATGACAGTGTCACACTGCTGAGTGAGTGGAGATCTTTTTTCCAGTGAAGATTCAGAGACCTTTGCCAATAACAATTTATTATCTCCATTCACAAGAGGGAAAAGAAGAGGAAGTTCAGCATGCTGAGCATTCAGTCTCTACTGTAAAAGGCAGCAGAAATATGTGGCCCCTTCCTAAGATTGCTGACAAAGCCAGAATGTAAAATAGAGATTTTTATTCCTTTTGACATTCAGCCAGTGACATTTTACACAAAGGCTATACTTACTTTTTTAGCATTGGAAGAAATTGTGTTTGCCATTAGCCCTTCTAGGTAACTGCTGAGGCTGACACCTTTTACAGATATTATTGCTTCTTGTGTCAGAATGGTTCTGAAAGAGAGAGCAGGAAACTGAACTACTCTGAGTAGTTTAAAAAAGAAACTCACTCCTCCCCAACAAGTACATTCTCTCATCAGCTTTGCTGTGTAACACAGAACTTCTTGCTCCCAAACACAACCCACTTCCACACTGTGTAACAGCTTTATGCTTCTACTTATAAAATAAAGCCCAAGAGTGCCTGCTAAGTCCAAGTCTCCTTTTGTGGCACTCAGCCATTTCCATCTTTAGCAGCAGGATATTAAGACTGGAAACAGTACATTTGGAGTTACACTGTACTGGGAACAGTATTAAAACATCCCCTTCAACAATAGGGATTGAACATTTTGGACTGTCATGACAGAAAAAAAACTCCTATGTTAGAATACCTAGAATGATCTTTCAGAATTATCACCACTTCCAGCAGTATAGACTCACTAAGCTCTAAATTACCTTAAAAATCCCAAGTAAGTACCAAAACACAAACCTCCAAAATCAGAGGCTAGAGGCACAAAATTTGCCTTCTAGTACAGATCTGTGCTCAGGCTGTCAGAGGGATCAGAAACGAGGAGCTGAAAATTGCAGATGTACATGAACTCAGTTACAGACAGGACACCCCTGAAGAGCTGAACTGGACTCCAGCACAGCATGACCCAAAGTCTCCCAGTGACTCTGCAGACCAATGTCACTGCAGGAAGTGACAGTCCATTTAATCCTGTTTTAGACAATTAACTGTAACAGAAGCCATGTAAACCTCATCTTCTGGTCAAGGGGAACCATGGACATTTTCAAAACTAAATCTAGTAGTTGTGGGCAATCTCAGAGCAGGGAGGTACTTACTTGTGTGGTTCATGAGGGTGTGGTTTATAGACAAGCCTCTCATCTACGGATACAAGGTTTGTAAATGAAATCTGTAAAACAGGACAGGATTACCCCTTGATACAAATAACACACAGAGTACTACAGAGAACAAAATGTTACATCATTAGGAAACAGCCACAGTATACAGACACCAAGAGGCTTTAAACCATTTTTTTCTTAACACCACCTCCACCCCAAAACTCCTGCTCATCAGTATGTTCACATGGTTCAGTCCTGACAAATTCCAAGAGCCAAGTAGTTCCCTCCTGAAAAACAGAACTGACCAACTATAACCACATCACTTAAACCTTTAACTTGTTTTGTTCTAATGCACAAAATAACACACAGAGTACTACAGAGAACAAAATGTTACATCATTAGGAAACAGCCACAGCATACAGACACCAAGAGGCTTTAAACCATTTTTTTCTTAACACCACCCCCACCCCAAAACTCCTGCTCATCAGTATGTTCACATGGTTCAGTCCTGACAAATTCCAAGAGCCAAGTAGTTCCCTCCTGAAAAACAGAACTGACCAACTATAACCACATCACTTAAACCTTTAACTTGTTTTGTTCTAATGCACAAAATAACACACAGAGTACTACAGAGAACAAAATGTTACATCATTAGGAAACAGCCACAGCATACAGACACCAAGAGGCTTTAAACCATTTTTTTCTTAACACCACCCCCACCCCAAAACTCCTGCTCATCAGTATGTTCACATGGTTCAGTCCTGACAAATTCCAAGAGCCAAGTAGTTCCCTCCTGAAAAACAGAACTGACCAACTATAACCACATCACTTAAACCTTTAACTTGTTTTGTTCTAATGCACAAAATAACACACAGAGTACTACAGAGAACAAAATGTTACATCATTAGGAAACAGCCACAGCATACAGACACCAAGAGGCTTTAAACCATTTTTTTCTTAACACCACCCCCACCCCAAAACTCCTGCTCATCAGTATGTTCACATGGTTCAGTCCTGACAAATTCCAAGAGCCAAGTAGTTCCCTCCTGAAAAACAGAACTGACCAACTATAACCACATCACTTAAACCTTTAACTTGTTTTGTTCTAATGCACAAAATAACACACAGAGTACTACAGAGAACAAAATGTTACATCATTAGGAAACAGCCACAGCATACAGACACCAAGAGGCTTTAAACCATTTTTTTCTTAACACCACCCCCACCCCAAAACTCCTGCTCATCAGTATGTTCACATGGTTCAGTCCTGACAAATTCCAAGAGCCAAGTAGTTCCCTCCTGAAAAACAGAACTGACCAACTATAACCACATCACTTAAACCTTTAACTTGTTTTGTTCTAATGCACAAAATAACACACAGAGTACTACAGAGAACAAAATGTTACATCATTAGGAAACAGCCACAGCATACAGACACCAAGAGGCTTTAAACCATTTTTTTCTTAACACCACCCCCACCCCAAAACTCCTGCTCATCAGTATGTTCACATGGTTCAGTCCTGACAAATTCCAAGAGCCAAGTAGTTCCCTCCTGAAAAACAGAACTGACCAACTATAACCACATCACTTAAACCTTTAACTTGTTTTGTTCTAATGCACAAAATAACACACAGAGTACTACAGAGAACAAAATGTTACATCATTAGGAAACAGCCACAGCATACAGACACCAAGAGGCTTTAAACCATTTTTTTCTTAACACCACCCCCACCCCAAAACTCCTGCTCATCAGTATGTTCACATGGTTCAGTCCTGACAAATTCCAAGAGCCAAGTAGTTCCCTCCTGAAAAACAGAACTGACCAACTATAACCACATCACTTAAACCTTTAACTTGTTTTGTTCTAATGCAATTTTCAAGTTATTTTCAAGATTAATTTCCTTTTCAAATGTACAAGGTGCTGTTATATTCTGTGATCTATCTCAGTGGCACAGACACAACTTACTTACATTACAGGATTTAAGCTCCATTGTTTTCTTCACGGGGTCAACAACAGAGTGCTCCTGCACATATGTCCTTGTTCTGCAGGTGCCGATGAGCTGGGGGACAGGCAAACAGATGGAATTAATTCCACTAACCCACTCCCATTTTTCATGTCTTTAAATACACAAGTAGTGGTCATTGCATTGAACGGGCACCAAGAGAACACAATTAGCTTAAAACAAAGCTATTCAGTTGAGGTAGATCTCATTTTCCAGATGGAAGCAGTCTGAGATCCAGGCAACTTTTGGCTATCCAGGTCACTGTATGCGACTGTTGAGCTTTCCTGATACATAAATGCTTAAACTATTAAACTTTTAACCCATAAAGTTATGAAATGATACACATCTATTACAACAGCTGGCTCAGGAGCTTCCTCTCCCTGTGGCATCCCTTTCTGGCCTGTGACACAATACTCACCGATTTCACAATGGAGGGGATTCCCCACTCCGTGCTCAGCAGTCTGTGGCTGTGCAGCTTCCCGCTGGGATCCACGTGTCTGTCCAGGACATCGACTCCCACCACGCTGGGGTTCATGGGATTGGGGTACTTCTGCATGGCAGCCGTCATCACAGTTTCCCAGGGGTGACTGCCCAAAAAGAACCAGGACACTAAGTTGCACACCTCTGTTTTCAATAGGATTATATCCTTCCCTGGAGAAAAACCTCTTTCGTTGACTGGGCAGTGCACATGAACATCAAATATCCAACATACCTGATTAATTAGGTGTCTTGAGTTACAGCCTAACTTGGTAAGAATGTTTTCCCAGCGACACAATGCTAAAAGATTGTGCTTTATCCAAATTTTGGTAATACAGAAGTGATTTATTAAGTTGCTAGTTCCCTCTAACGAGTACTGCCTTCGGATTATTTTTAACACAGGTGTTCTGGAGCACTTGAGCCCCGTCACCATGAAGGGCCTCATCGTGTTTCGGCCAGCACTGGCCCGGGAACAGCACAAGGACGCTCCTCCGCTGTTACCGGTGCAGACAGCGCAGGTGGCCCCGCACAGGTACAGCCCCTGCTGAACTTCCGCAGCCCCACCGGCTCCAGGAGCCTCCCTCGGCCCGTGACCCCGGGCCGGCAAGGACGCGCGGGGGAAGGTCGGGGGACGCGAGAGGCCGCGGCCGCCGGAGCGGGGCTGCGGCGCAGAGCCCC
>VZTN01022764.1:98585-151290 GCA_013400515.1 Erpornis zantholeuca | reverse complement strand
TGGCGCATGACGTCAGCTCAGCGCGGCCTCAGGTGGCCGGTGACGTCACACCGCGGCGCCGTTTCCTCGTTCGGCCGGCAGGGGGTGTACGGGCCCCGGCAGGCTGGGACGTGACGTCAGCGTGGGTGAGGGCGGGCCGGGTGTGGGGAAAGTTTCCGTGAGGGGTTCGTGAGGGGCGGGGGAGACTCCAGCGCACTGCCAGCACCTGCCTCCTTTCCTCATCCTCGGCATGAACCAGCGCGATTTACCGCCTTAATAAAATAGCGGTTACAGCACCAAACAAACCCACGTGCGTTTCTTGGCGCGCCATCAAGCAGTTTCTTCCAAAATTCTCAACAGTGTTGGAAAATGCCGTGACTTGGGTGGAAACGGTGCTTTTTTCAAACAGCAGGGTGGCGTTTCATGCACACAACGAGAGAGCGACCTCTGTGTACTCATAGCCGCACAGAAATAGCCTCACTGGAAAAGCACGAGAGGGAAATTTCCCAGAAACAGGTTATATCACACAGCGACATTGCTGACACCCTGCTGCCCTGCCAGAAACCCCGGCCGGTCTGGGGAGAGACTCGCAGACAGTGAATATCCCTTGTGCATCCCAACATCAAATCCAGCAGCTCTGTTACAGAGAAGCCATCTAATGATAAATACCAGGTTCAGTCAGTAGCAAGTACTTAAATGAGAGCTGTTAAGAGAATAAATTTGTGCTGGGAATACCTTCCTTGATCAACTTATTTTTCCTTTCACCTCACAGATTATTCTCAAACATGGCTAACACACCACTGATCTGTCACAGTCTCTCTGCTGGGAGATTGCAAGGCAGCTCTAAATCCACTGTAGTCTGAATGCCCACCGAGTGATTTTTGCAGCTGGAGAGTTTTGCAAAGGATGTTAAAAATGCAAAGCACTTTGAGAGGTCTCAGTATGACACACAGCTGTGAAGGTGGTGACCCTTAAATAGACAGAGACAGTACAGCAGATACCCATCCCTTATCCTTCAGGCTGTCTGTAGCCTCTCATCAGTTTGGGGTTTTTTGGGTTTTTTTTGTAAAAGAAATGTTACCTACTGCAAGCAAAGCAAAATGTCATCTCCAAGAAGGAAGCATGCCAACATATGGTGCAGATTAGGAGCTAGATTTCAGCAGCCCTTGCTCATGTAAACTACAGACAATTTTAACACATTTATTCAAGTAGGTTTCTGAATCTGAGTGATATCAAGTGTGGAACTACTTATAAACCTGACTTGTAAGAGAAATAACACAATTATAAATAATACAGCCAGACTTTAGGAAAATAAAATGTGCATTTGTAACTGCAGAGGAAAAAGCAGCACATCCTAAACACTATAATTATATATGCTATAATACTATAAAATCCAGTACCTTTGCCCCTGTATGTTGTCAGTGTCTATCTAATGACTGAAACCAAAGAAAACATTCTGTCAGTTAAGTTTGTCCAGTCCCAGACAGTGCCAAAATGATCACTGAGGACAATGACGGACACCTACAAAGGAATATAAAAACCTGTGGAAACCTATGGTGAGATTCCTTAGTCCATATGTGTCTTTCAGGGGTTGTTTGCTCTCAGCTGTTGAATGCAACTGATGCATGAAATGGGCCTTGTGATTTTGGCAGAGCAATCTCCTTGGAATGGCTAAGAAATACTGGAACTTGCCCTAGGAATTCTGTGGGAAAGTGTTCTGAGGCCCCAAACAATTTATCTGCTCAATGAGGCATTAAGATTTTGTATTTCCAGACCCATGTTTGCCAGCAGGGAGGTGTGGCTTGTCCACTTTAAGCCTCATAAAAACACCACAATTTTGACCAAAAAGCGTAAATATCAGGAAATAACTTACAACCCAAAAGTCTCTTTATCTCCAGCATTATATCCAGATTATTCCTGCTCTCCATAGTGGGTACCAAAACCCCAGATTGCCAAACCCAATCAGGACTACACAACCATGGTTTTGGCTTTCTGTAAGACAAATACAGGTATTGTGTCTCAGGAAAGCAAACACCACCCTGGTTCAGAGCCCAGAGATCACCAGGCCACTCTGAAAAGGGTTTGGTGACAATGGCAGTGACTCAAGCTGCACTTCTGAGTGAAATAAATGCAAGCCTGAAGTGCCATTCGTCACAGGTTACCAAACTGAATGGTGCAGAGGTGACACTGCAGGGACTGACACTGAGAAGGGGAAGTGGGGAATGTTCTGTACTCACCTGCTGCACTCCCTGTCACAGGCAGGACATGAGCTCTGGTTGCTTCCCTTCTTCAGGTGTCATGACTCTGCACTTTCACAGGACAGCTGAGGTGTTTCCTGTTCCTTACACTTAAGAAAATTGTATTTTGTGGTGTATTTTCCCCTCTGTATTCTGAAATATGGCTACATTGCAGTAACACCACACCAGTTCCTTGATCTGAAATCCAAGTTTTATTTGTGTGAAATACTGGTATTCACAGGCAATATTAGTGAAAACCATTCAAAGGTCTTGCTCTTTCCTTGAGCTGGAAACACAAGTTCCCACTCCCTCTGTCAGTCTGCCAGTTGTAATGACAGAAAATTGTCAGTGTTTTCTCTTCCAGCCATACCTCTTCCCTGATTTCCATTTTACAATTCTTCATGGCTGCCCCATCTATAAACACTCTTTCATCACCTTTCAATTCAGTATCTCAGCCTCCTCGTGCTCGGCTGGATTTTCCCGAATGTACTTCTCAAAAAAAACTTCATTGGATAGCAAAGCTCATTTTCAGTGCTTCCAGAATGGGCTCATTAATGCCTTGCAAGTCATAATGCATCCCTGTATGACAAGGTCACATCAAGTGGTGCTTTTAATAAACAAATACCTTTATTGACAGGAAGCACAGCAATACCTCAGTGCAGGATGGTACTACAACTCCTCTAGCTTTGCCCATATTTTAATAGGAGTTTTGTTCAAGTAATTTTGATTCTTCCAGATTTCTGATTAATATCCAAAGGAGACACTAATGGGGAAATGCCACCACTACAGAACATTCTGAAAAAGTGGTGTTAGGCACAAAGAGTTTCCATAATGAGATGTTTATTAGGTCAGAGCAGAGCTGACACTGTACCAGGGATTAACATTCCCGTGCTTTGGTGCATCTTTTTGTCTCTTCAGAGAAACATAGATGGAATAAAATTCCATAGATGGAATTCCATAGATGGAATAAAAATATTTCCTCTTCAATACTGAGAACATGTTTTTATCAAAGTAACCAGCATTCTTTAGCAGTTTTACCTCCTGTGCAAGGCATTTACAATTTCACTGCTGATGTTGAGTCTCAACAGTGCTTCCCACTGCTGCAGCTAACTGCCCTCCCACTCCAAAGCCCTTCACCTTCCTTCTTCAGAACTGATGTGATCCCAAATTCCTTGTCACCGAGGCCAGTAGCCCTCATTTCACCCAAGGCAGAGGGGAAGGACCAGAATGCAGCAAACAACACTTGAGACGCTTGAGCTCTCTAAACCTCACAGTCTCGACCAGGGGAGCTGCACTGCCAAACTCCTCCTGTGCAGCTGATCTCCAGCTCTGCCCAGGCTGTGTGAGCTGGCCCTGGTGCCACCTGAGGACAGTTATTTGTGTTCTGGGGCTGCTGCTCATGTTGCTGTGGGACAGCTTTTCGTGTGGCCACAATGAGCACTGTGAGGGAACAAGGCAGCTGCATTTCTGTTTGCCCAGGGAGCCATAAATGAAATGAAAAAATGACAGAAAGGCCACGCTAGTGCTGCAGAACAAGAACAAGTGTTCAGGGCTGATTTGTCCCGTGCTGTGCACCCCCAAAACACCCACTGGAACCAGCTTGGCTTTAGCCAGACCTGCAGCAGTTCTCTAAGTTCAGTGCATTTGTTCCTTGCCTGCTGACAAACGCTGTTTGTATCACACCATTCAGCTCAACTCAAAATAAAACACATTTGGTGTAAGACAACCAAATGCATGTATTTGTTTCTACATTTCATCAGTTGACCAGGAGAGTTTCGTTTTCTGTCCTGTAGTATTTAGGGCTCTTCCTCCCTCAGTTTGAAGAAAAAACATCTTATAGAAATAGCCAACAAACCTCTTTCCCTAAGTCCCTATATTCTTGTGGAAATAGCTGTCAAGTTGCATATGAAATACAAATAAAAATTTTTACAGATTATAATTTTCTATCCTCAGACTAATACCTATCACTTCCTAAGATGAGATGAAATGCCAGTAACCCTATCAGCTTTGAGAGAAGAAATGCACGTGTTTATATAATTACTAAGGGTTCAGTTTGAATTGTTTCCTGCTTTCTGTGTGGAAAAACCACGAGAGGGGGCTGGATCACACGTGTTGTCTGTGTGTTCCACTCCCTGTGTGTGGGGCTTCAGGTACTTGAGAAGAGTCTTTCAGATTTCAATTTCCACAAGTCCTCATCCATGATGAAGTAGCTTTTCTTCCCTTTGCAGATACTTGTCACCATTGTAAGCTACAATTACACTGCACAGCTCTCAGGGATGTGATTGCAATAGAGCAGTTCCGGTGTCTCAGGTAACAGCAGACAGAGATGTGCAGACAGGAAAACCCGAGAACAATTCAGAGTGCAAATGTCCCATTGTAAACCTGTGCACTCAGTGACAGATAAGGGCCTTTGGTACTTTATGGAAACAGTGAAGAGAGCCAAGGACATCATTCACAGAATGCAACTGAAGAAGCTCTCAACAGGAGGTGAAGGATATTTTAAAATAATTTAAAGTAGTTTTAGGTTGGAGAGAGAATGGCCTCTTCATCTTGACCATGGAATTGCTTTTTCTTAGAGAAGCCCTGAAAGGCAGAGTTGCAGTAAGAAGTGATACGAAAGAGTGGTATAAAAGATGCTAAATCTCCCATCAGATTCTACCTGTTTCTGCCGTGGTACCCACAGAGGGGATGGCACACCCCAGAGAACCCCTCTGCAAACTTACAGGATATTCTGTCAGAACATCACAGCATCAGTAAGCAAAATCATTTAATATTCCACTCACACTTGACGTCATTTTTAATGAGTGAAAAATGAAAAATTAGTGATAAGATCTTCAGAAACCTGTGGCCACCTGATGAGAAATGACAGCATGGGATCTGAATTGCTAATTGGTGATACTGCTACACTGCTGCTACAGGCACTCAGTTTTAGCTGATTGGAGCTAAGAACATCAAGGAGAGACTGAGATTTTGTTATCTGCCATTTAATATCTCTCCCTTCCCCAAATACCTCTGCACACCTTGAAAAACCCTGCACAAATCCCACCAATATCCCGACCCAGTCCCCCTGATAAGTTCAAACCCAAACATTATCTTTGCTTCAGAACACAGAGTTTAAGTTAGGGCATATTAAAAATGTGTATTTTTAATAGGAGGATCTGGGACAAACATTTCATTTTCAGACCCCTTTTATTTTATTCTTATGCCATAAAATGTGCCGAGAGGTTCAGAGCTGCACACCTTCAGAGTGCAGTTGCCTCATATACCTTCCTTACCCAGCATGTGATACATCTCCTGCAGTTGGGAAACACTCTGTCTAACACTGCCTACACTAACCAGGCTCTGGCACTGTTTATATAATTTGAATGCAAATAATTATTTCTCTTATCAGCTTCCTCCCCCACCTGACAACATCCAAAATGTAAATGCCCTGCACACAGGATCCCACCCAGCTGGCCTGGGCTGCTTCTGACACTCACTCCTCTACCTGCCCTCTGGGCTCCTTTGTTTTATCACACTCAAATTGCCACAGAGAAATGATTTACCACATTACACAGCTGTGCTTGGCTTTGTGTTTGGCAGCAGAGGTCTTAAACAGGTAGTACATGGCCCTTCAATGGCTTTTGGCAAGGAATGATCTGGTTTCAATTTAAAAACTGACTCAGAATTTGTAACAAGGTAGGTGCTGTTTGACTCATTTTGACTTTTTAATTTAGGTTATGCAGTTTCCTTGACTTGCAGAGTTCAGGCAATTGGATTATGGCTCTGCAAACATCTTGTCTGTGTCAGCACTGGGAGCAGCAGCTGCCACCAGGTGTTAGACTGAGCGCAGCTCCACGGCCGTGCACAGCTCCTGGATGCGAGAGGACTGTGCTGTTGTCTGGGAAACAGACTCTGAAACTCTGCAGAATGTGACAGATCCCAGCCAGATAATGTTTGCTCTTGCAAGCATCACAAATGTGCATGTGATCAAGTAGGCAGATGATAATCACATGTTATCACCCACAACTCATGAGCAAGCACGGTAACAGCACAATTAAAGACAAAACCACAAATTTTAAAGTACTTTGAAAACGCTGATGATTTTGTGTTGTTTGGAGATAATCATGTTTCTCCCCTAGTGATCCTTGTGTAATTCAAAAGATGACAACAGTTCTTATAAAAACATTGTGCTCTCAACATTCGTTGGGTGCATCTTTCAGTGCAAAGTCTAAACCAGTGACGACAGGCATGGTCAGAATTGTGTATTAAGTCCCAAACATACCTCACAGTCTTCAAACATTCTTCCTATGTGCAAAATTTACACCAAGCTCTTTGTTTCAAAAATCTGGTGCTCCATCAGCTATCTTTGGACATGGTTTAAAGAAACCACAACCTGGAAATAAAAGTTGTCAATTCTTTGTACACGAAGTACTGCATGAAAGTGGCCACTTAGTTATCAGTGCTAACATCTGAACTGTCACCAAGACAATTATCAGATCAATTATAAACCAAACAGTCTTGAGACACGTAGGCTTTCATGTGCCAGCGGCTGACCACAAGCTCTGGTGAAGGCAAGGCATTAAATCATTTTTATTCAAAGTTTTGTGGGCCAGAGAACAGGTAGATCCTGGATTTAAGAGTATTTCTGCTTTCCTTAGTGCTGGGATTGTATTTGTCACCTCTTTGGGAGGATCCAGTCTCAGCAACTGAGAACACAAGACCTCCTCTCTGAGACCACAGTGCTCAGAGCTTTCATAAGAACAGGAGCTTAAGGCTCAGTCCCAGCCTTCCCCAACCCAAGCTGAGAAGAAATGCTGGGGTTTGGACAGGATTGTCAACCCACAGGGACACAGTGAGCATGGAAGTCAAAAACTGCACCTGAAAATGATCCTCATCCTTCTGGGGATGACGGGCTCTGACAGTTTTAAATCTTTAATATCTTACCTGGCCAGTGGTGGTTTCCTGTTTGTAGCTTCACTGAAAATACTTCTCTTTTCCAGACAGCCTTCTGAGGGGTTCTCATGAGTTTATTTCATCCAGCCTAAAGGATAAACTATAAAACAAAAATAAATAAAAATATTAATCTAATAGGAGAGTTTAAGATGGAAACATAATGCAAGGATCTTCCAGGCAAATAAAGTAACAGAATACTCTTCATGCACAATTGGGACAAAAATATTTTCATTCATGGTATTCTCTATTAAACTTTAAAGAAAGTGGACTCCATAAAATCTTCCTTAATGTAAAAATCATAATTTCCATTTAGGAAAAATCAAAATCAAAGGCCATGAGATTGTATGATCAAAACTGGCAGAGTCCAGCTTGATAAAATGCCTCAATCTGCATTTCCTGTAACCACTGTCTGACACTACAGGCCATGGGGGCTTTCAAAATGTACTTAACTGTGAAATACTGCAGCACTTAAGGAAAGTGAGAGGAATATGTGGGAATACTTATAATCTTGGAAGTCCTGCAAAAGAACTCCACTACATTCTGTCCTGATCCAAAGCCAAACACATTTAACAGGCCTGTGCAAACCTGCTATGCACAGACCAAGAAAATTTGAGTAAAATATAGGCAACAACTTGAAGTGGATCTAAGCATTTAGTAAATATTATGAAAACATATGAGCTGTTAAAAATCCATTTACAGACCAGTCCTGGGTGCATTGCAGGACTGCAAGTAAAGGACTACAAGTAAAGATCCTCACAGCCTGAACTCAGCCCTCAGACTCTTCTAGGCCTTCCACCACCCCCATTATTGTTAATTAGTGCAGCTTCATTAGGGATGATTAACTAGAGAGCCTTTGGGAGAAAACAGATTTTTCACCATCAATTATAACTGTGTTCCTGATTCTTTGATGGCTTTATTCAAGAAAATACAAAATACTCATGCCCACAGAACTCTAGTGAAATACATAAGTTAGTAGTATCTGAGATGTTACAAATATGAAAATGTTGAGGAGATTTTCTAGGATCAGCTAAGGACTCAATTCCCAGGAAAAAATTAGTGGGAGTTGAGCTTCCAACTCACATGTTATCTTTTCCGAAATCTGTCTTGGATGGCTTTTCTGAGACAAAAGAATGGTTCACCTGGAATTAAAATTCAAGAATTCACAGTTCAGTCATGTGAGCCACATTTTCTCCCTGTACCTTCTAATGTTTTGAATTTCATTTCTGTGCTGGCACACAGGATGGATGTGTGAGGGAGTCCTTGCACAGAACACAACATAAAAATTTGCTTTCCTCAAGTCATTTTACTCATAATTGTTGGGGAGGACAGACCCATCTTTTTCCCCAAACCTTTGCTGATGGTAGGGATTAGGAGAGGTTGGTAAGTATTGAAAGGGCTCGGTAATTCTAATGTATAATTTTTTTCTGTTGCTGTATTTTTAATTTGGAGGAGCCTTGAGGAATTTATTAAATTGCCAAGTACTTCACAGACTTGGTTTTTATTAAAATGAATCCTGAAGGATAATTTAGCAATGGATCTTTACAAACACAGTCACTGAGGTATAGACATGAGTTGAGCTGTTCAGATGACTGTTTCCATAACAGCATGCAGCTACAGCAGCTCCTCAGAGACACAGGATACTGTTTCTATGGTAATAGAATGTCTGAGCCTCAAGGATGCACAGAAATCCATTATGAAAAGTAGGAACTAATATTTTATATTAAAGAGACTTCCTTGTTCACACTTATTTGTGTTCAGCCACTTGTCACCTTTTTGCTGTGCCTAGATTTTAGATTGGTGACTCTCTTGACCTTGTTTTTCTGAAACAATGGGTGCTATCTGGACATTCTGTCTGTTCACCCCTTACAACTTTTTAAATTGTTGGCTAATTTTAGTCCAGTTCCACTGTGGCACTACTGGTGTGTGTCTCTGGCTGGGGCTCAGCACAAGGAGCAGTGACACCACTGCTGGGACATCCATACAGGGAACTGAGCTGCTTTCTGTCCTCTGCTGAGGCTGAGGGCAGGAGGGACTGCAGGGACTGCAAAGAAAGGGTAGGGGTACAGAATTTGCACTTATGGTGCTTTGTGGGCACCTCAAATAGGCAAGTAAATGGTAACAAGTAAATGAAAAGTGCTAGAAGGCGGCACAGGAACAATTTCAGGGTGGTAGGAGGGTGCACAGAGCCACAGACAGTGTAGGAGTGTCACTTTTTGTCTTAAGAAAACATGAATTACATCCCTGCTAAGTGATTCCAGTTGTTAGCAATGCTGGTACTCTCAATTCTTTGTGCTTTTCCCATGTTCCTGCATCCTGAGTTGCCCAGATCCTTGGCTGTAAAAATTCCTCCAGATGATTCCACTGGGATCACATTTACAAAGGATCTGTAAGATGCTAATACCAAGCAGATTCACAACAGAACCTGTGCACTCCTTCGCAGGAGACAATCAGAAATCAAAACTAATCCAAGTAAAGAGCAGACTATTCTCAGTAATTTCAGAGCACCACGTATGGAGCCTGAGTCTGGCTGCAGTGAGTGTCTGGATGCTGAAGACTTTTCTGAGCATGTACCCAGGATTTCAGGACAAGGAGATAACACATTAATAGCTGAAAAACTGCTGATACAATTTCAGTGTCTGCTTTTGAAAATCGGGGCCATTAATGGTGTCAATAAATTTGAAAAAGTCATGGTAATCCAATTACTGCTATTTTAAAATACTAAGGTTCCTTTGTAGCTATGGAAACAAAAATGCAGACATTAATGAGCAAGAGGAAAAAAATCCTGGTGTTTCCTTGACGACAGATAAAAGCAAAGCTCCATGAGACCCAAAGGAGAGAGGGACAGAAATATCTCTCACCGTGACAGACAGCTGAAATCCAAGTCCAGTGCAATAATAAACTTCACTCTGCCAGGAGTGCTCTTTCACATGACCACTCCCTGCCTTTATCCTGCAGTTATCCATGCCTGAGGCATTCAGATAATGTAAGAATTGCAACCTTAAACACGAGGTAAGAACTGGAACCCTCCTGAGGGGCTCCTGGCACAGGTGAGTGTTGTATGGAACATGGAAGAGCTTCTCCCACCCCAGGGCGAGAGGCAAAGTGCCAGATCTGAGCCTGCCCTGGTGCTTTGCAGTGTGGATGTGACTCATGGGCTCCACATGAGCTTGGCGTGGGCTCAGGGGACACCACCATGGCACCCCCAGGTGTTCCTGCAGTGCATCCCAAACTCAGTGTTCATATATATATTTATATAGAGCCCCTCTTCTCCCAGTGAAAATCTGTAGACTTGTCAGATAAAAGTACCACACAGATACAAGGAGTGTGCAACTGCAGCTTGATTGTTATCACTTGAAATTTAGCTGGCAGCTCTCACAAAATTCACAAAATATTGTTTGTCAGAGGAACTCAAGAATGTTCAGAGATAACATAAGAGTGGAATTGTGACAGAGAAGACACCAAGGGCTATTTTTCACTGGATAGCATATAGCATAACTGAATATTGATATGTAAAATGATTAATAAAATTAACAAATAGAAGAGTTAATTGGCAAATTTCTCACAGGCATTTTGGAAGAGCTGAACTTTCAAAAAAGATCTTGTTTTAATTCTATCCAGCTTACGACACAAGTCAAGATCCCTTCATAATGGGAAGGACAGTGTATCAATTGGTTCAAAATCCTACATTTTGGTGTTTCAATAGCAATGAAGACCTGGAAACTAAGCCACAGGAGTGTAATGTTTCCTTGACAACATGTTGGGAAAAAAACACAACTGCATAGAAACTTATGGGGAAAATAAAAAAAAATACATAATTGAGTTGTCTGAGTGGTGTGAACCATGGGTTTACTGGTGACTGGTGCTGGCCTGGGGTCACAGTGATGGGAATGCTGTGTTTCTATATTTATAGTTACTGATGCTTCCTTTTACTGGTTTTGAATTGATCTGAGTTGGTTCAAGTGATGACCTTGTCTAATTCTATTCTCTTTCTCTGTAAAACACATTAAAGTTAATGTACTTGGTGGGCTTTAGAACATTTCTGACTACTGCCAGTAGTTCTGAGTTATCTGTTTTTCTGTGACAAATAAGAAACAGATGGAAAAATGAATACATCTGTAGTTTGTGCACGTACGAAACACTGAACCTTGCTGCCTTTTTGAGTTGGAGCAACTGTTCCTCTGAAAGCTCCATTGCTTCTGAGTGTGTCATAGTGGTAATTACTCATGTTTGTGATGTGATATGCCTGAAAAAACTACACCTCATTAATCCTGCAATCTATAAGGTCTGCAAAGACCCTTCCTATTTCTCCTGGCAAACATCCCTTTTGTGCAGGAGGCACTGTAACATCCTCCACTTTTTAACCTTTCAGCTGTCAGCAAAAGGAAGATTTGTGCAAGGAAGAGGAATTGGAACTCTTCATTCCCACCTGATATTTTAGGAGCAAAGCTGGACTCATACATCTGCTTTTTCTCTCTGATGTCTAAGATTTTTCTTGGATTGTAGGCTATCCTTGTAAATTAGTCCATAAAACAACATCCAACGCACCTGCTTATGGTGATTTATACTAATTAATACTAAAAACCCAAACCAAATAAACCCCCAAATCAAACTGTGGGATGATTCAGCATTTACCTAAATTTGGGAAAATGGTCTGTGAGGTTTTAATGGAAGATGGTTTGAGGCTGGACTTTCCCCCCTTTTTTTTATTTCTCCTTTAAGTGAGTGTCTGCCTGTCCAGCTCTGCTGTTGGGCTGTGGAAAGAACCCAAGCACTTCAAAGGAAAAACTCAATTCTTAGTGAAACACTGAGGATGTGTCTGCAACCAGCTGAACTTTTCAGTTTTCTGGCTGCCTTAGCATTTTCTCAGCAGCCCTTGAGTCTTTTCTCTATGGGATCCATTACTTTTCCCTTCTGTTTTAATTTTCCTTGAACTGATTTTTTTGGCAAGGAGATCCATGTTTGCTTCTAATGAAGCTTTGTCTTTCCCTTTTGCTGTTTAAGCACATTTTTGTCTTCAAGTTATTTTCCCTTGGTAAGACCTGACCAGTTTGTGAGGGTTACACTCCTCTTTGGGTAGCAGTTCTTGCTGGCTCAACAAACAGAATAAAGTGCTAGATGAACCTCAGTAGTTGCTATGCAATGTTGATAGGAGGGTAGTAGTTGGCTGTCCAGTTGGAAAGAATGGTTATTTTGGAATATTTTTCTAGAATTTTTCTAAAATTTTTTCCAAAATTTTTCCCAGGTTTTTAATAGTTGCTTAAAAAAATTCTGTCAATTCACAAAACTGTGATCTTTGGAAAAAAGTCATCTTAAGTACCATGCTGGAAATGATCAAATGAAAGATGTGTAGACAACCATGATTTCTGTACATTCAAACTTAAAGAATTCATGTCTATAAAAAAAAATATTGCTATTTGTGATAACCAATATCCATATTGCACAATGGTTCTTCATGGGGATTGGTCCTCTGAGGAGGATTAGGTGCACGTAGACATTCCAGGTGCTGCTTCACTTGCAGCAAAGTCACCAAAAGCATGGAGAAATGGTGACTTGGAAATACAACAGCTACAGGGTCATGAAAAAGATCTCCATGTCATACTGAGACAAAAGTGAGCAACACATACACTTTTGAGAGTTACTGCTTCAGGATGTGTATTTTGTTACTACACTTGTCAAATTGAGTCAAGAAAATAGTAATTAATTTTTTTTTAAACTATGAATGGTAATAAAAGATTGAGCTGGTACCACTCATTAATAATGCATGGTGTTTACCTGGGCAAAAAGGGTCTTCATTGAGGAGACAGAACACAGAGATTGAGAGGTTAGAGAAAGAGAGAGTAATAAAAAAAGTTGTGGTTCTTTTTTTTTTACTTCTATCCACACAGAAGAGTTTACAATGCCAGGAAAATGACCTGTTATACTGAATTGATTTAAGCAATATCAGCTTGCAAGCTCCATCAGGTTGTGCAATGGCACTTGGTTGGCATGAGTGGAACCCTGATGGGAGCCAGATTTCTTGTCTCTCCAGACATTCACTTTTGTCTATCAGCTGAGGACACAGATATTTCTCCCACAAAATTTTCCTGGAGCTGATCTCAGCTCTTAGTGTATACATGGAAGAAGAATTTAAGATTCTCCTGTGACCAGCAGCCAAACCCCACTTTGTACCAAGTCAGGCTGTACTGCTGCATAATAATGGCAATATCTGAGAGAATTTTACCAGACAGACACAGAACTGAGGATCGTTTTTCAATCACTGTTGGGTGATTCACTGCTTAACTCCTTTAGTAGTCTTTGTCAAAGTTTGGGATCAGCAGTCTGAAGCCTTCAAGCCCAGTCCTGCTGGTTTTATTCACTCTGAGTTGTGCTGGTTTAATGTTCAGCTCTGGCTCCTCAGCCCTGGGAGAGGGGGCAAAGGACTTCTGGGGTACCCTGCTCTGAACAGCAATGGGGGCACCACCTAGAGCCTCCTCTCTTTCCCCCTTCTTTCTTTGTGCATCCAGCTGCTCTGCTTTTCATTGTCAGCACAACACCAAAGGCAACAGAAATCCTTCTCATCTGAGTATTTGCAGACAGACACCCTGCACTCCAGAGTGCACATGCCTTCTGAACAAGCTCGAGATTTTCTACCTGGCTGTTTCTTCTCAACATACTTGAAGATAATCAAGTGTTAGTCCCTTACTATCATGAAGCAGCCAAGTCATAAAGATTCCTTGAAGTTTTCAAGTTCTTTTCTAAAACTGTTTTGTCTGTCTTTCACTCTTTGTGGTAAAAAATATGTTTGAGAAGTGTCCTTGCTTGTCTGATAAAATCCTTCCACCTGTCCCTCCCAACAACAGTGTTCAGAAGTCTTTATAGGCACAGTCACTCGTGCCAGCACTTTTATATCAGCTGAAATACCAGTTTCCTCTCATTCCCCATGATATGACAGGGAACAGCCCCTTTGTCTCACTCCTGTTGGTCTCCAGTAGTTAAAACAAACATTCAAGTCTGTTTTCTGCCCAATTTAGATCAGTAAACCTGAGGTGTTGCTGCACTACTGAACAAAAGTGGGCTGCCAGCATGTCCTGGTTTTTCTGGCTGTGTTTTGTGGAATATTCCAGGGCTAGTCCTGGGCTCAGTTGTCCTGCTTGGCCAGTTGTGGAGTCGCTGCTCTGTCTATTGTACTGTGCTACTTGGTGCTACTAAGATTTAGGTACCTATTCAGCATGTTCTAAAGCAGAAATATAGGTGTCCTCTGAAGACTTTTACTGTGGAAATCTGTATACCCTTCAGGAATACAAGCTCTTGTAGATTAATTAAAAATAGCAGCAAAAATTATAACAAAATACTCTCACCATGTCAACTACAAAACCTTCCTAAATACTCAATTTACCTTTTTTTCCTTTAGAGGCTGAGGAAGAAACTTGACTAGCTTACATCTGCTAAGTTAAAACAAAGCAACAAAAAAAACCTTAGAAACAGATAAAAGGAGAAAAGTAATAATTTTCATTTGTGCCTGATGGGGTTGTGTGTGTGGTTTGTTTTTTTTTTTTTTTAACTGTTTGCAAATCTTCAGTGTAATGGTTTGAAACCCAGTCGTGTCATTTCTTTACGCCCACACACAGAGCTGCAGTAGTGCAGACACTGTAGCAGGCAAACCATATTCCCAGCATCGGCCATTAAAACTCTTCCTACACCAGCGTGGGCTGCCTTCACCCCCTCCTCTCTCTGCACACACCCCACCACCCACCCTTCACTTTTCAAATGCTTAAAAAAAAAGAAGACGAGAAAGACACTGAAAAAAGAAAACAGGATGCTTCTTTTGTTTCAACGCTATTCCAGGGACCTGAACCTCTCCACCTGCCTGTGAATTGGCCACCTAAAGGTTAGCAAGTGTTTTGTTATCATTTTCTATGGACAGAGAGAGAATTAAATTCTATGATGGTAAGACAGAAATTTTAAAGTTGCAATTTTTATTTTTTTTATTGTGGTGGTTCTTTCACTTAGCAACGAGAAAGATTTTTTTTCCTAAAACACAAAGCATTTCAGTTCTGGCCCCACTTCAGCTTTTCAGAGGGCTTTAATCGGTATTTTTTCATCATTTAGTTCAACCTCCTAAACTTTAAAAGGTGGATTAGGGTTATTATTTTTCTGTTAGAGCAACCTGTTGATTGCAGTCTGCTGGCTGGAGGTTGTTAACTCTTTCCTAACACGCAAAATGCACAGGAGCAAATTTGATGAAAAGATAAAAGAATCAAAATCCTTTAAGGATTTTAAGCACTAAAAATCCAATTTTTTCCTCACTGTGAAGCCACCAACAGTGTTACAAAACCAACAGATATGTTAGATATGTTTCTTTTTAGAAATAGTGATGTAAATCTAAACTAGAGACATATATTAAACTAGAAAGCATTTCTTATGGCTGGAGCTGAGAAAAGTAGCAGTGTAAGAAGTAGAATAGGAGATATTCTTGATACAAATTGCATGAAGAGGTCAAAAAGGCCAGTAAAGTGTTTACTTACACATTAAAATGCATTTTAGGTAGCAATATTTTTACTGCTTTAAGCCTTTGGAATGTTTTCATTTATGGATATTCAAGAACAGGAGAATAAAAAAATATAGAAAAGTGTAAAATAATGATCAAACCAGTTGCTGCTATTCTGGAATAAAAGGAAGGTAAAGCAGATCCCATTCTTCCTAAAAGATTTTAATACTGTATTCTGGTACAGTATTTATAGAAATAATTGTTAAAAAAAGTCCAACCTAACCAGTTTTGCTGACACTACACAATTGTGGAGGTAAGTGTCAAAAATATTTGTCCTTAGGATATAGTACAAGAATTTCAAAGTTCCCCCACCAGGTTTTCTTGTGGCTTTGTACTTTAATAACACACGAAGAAGGGCAAAACTTCAGAACAATGACTTGTACCGAGCAGCAACATTTCCCCAAGTCAGAATTTGAGATGTTACCATGGAAAGACTAGGAAGGTTTCAGAAGACTATGGAATTAAACATTTTCAGCCTGATTCTGCAGGGGACTGAGGCTCCCAAGTTTGTTCGAAGGTACCAGCAGTGTGCAGGCTGCGGGTGGGACTGGCAGAGCTCTGAGATCAGACACATCCCCTAAGAACAAGGGGAAAGGTGAACTTGGTACTTCTGTGATGAGACATTTCAAGATGTGAAGTCAAACTGAGAAAAGAGCAAAGGCAGAAATAGTTTTTAAGTAAAACAAGATTAACAGTCATTTCAGGAAATGTTCCGTTCCATTTTGCTTGCTTGAACTGAGAACTAAAAAAGTCCAGACCTGGGATACACTCACAAACATTTTGCTTCCATCACAGAAGTAGTGTTTGAAGTACCTGCACAAAATTTATTTCAGACCCTGTGGTTCACTATGACTCTATCTATGGTGCTAAGATTGAAGTAGAAGCGTTGTGTGGTCTATCAAGGGAGTTGTGCTGGCTGTCAGTGGTGGATGAGCAACTGGAAATGATAATCCCAGTGTCTGGATCTTCCTCTGACAGTAGGACACTGTGTACTGCTCTCAGCATCGCTGCCCTCAGCAGGAAATATTAATAATTAGCAAACCTGTAAGATACTTTCTTTTCATTTAAGTTTGCAAAGTTCTTTAAAATGTGTAGCTGTAGGACCTTCGGAGTCTCTTTCCTCATCAGCACAGAAGCATGTTTACTGCTGCTGTCACTTGCTCACACCCCTGACAGAACTCTGTAGGTGTCCTTGAAGAATGCAGGGTTTTAAACACCTGGGGTGGGACCTTTTCCACAGATAGTTGGGACCCACAAATGTGTACCAATGGTGTGTGGTTTAACGCCTCAAATGCTGATGGGGACATGAATCGAGAGTGGAGGGTAGCCCCAGAACTCCCTTCTGTGCAGCTCCTGGCAGCAGGCTCAGCTTTGTGCACAGCTGAAATTGATCCTTTGCTGTGTATTGAGACAGCTGAAGTTCGCTGAGTTTCTATGAGCAGGACACTATTTTGAATTTAAATGAATATAAATGATCTTGCATAGAGATTGCAGATGAGGAAGCAACAAATAAACAGATTGATTAAAAAGATAAAACAAAAACCACTTAGTTTCAAACAGAACTAATGCAGGGTAATACTGGTACTCTGTATTTTGTGTACAGATCAAGTTACTTCTAGCCATTACAATCATCCATATAAATGGGAAGAATCACAGGATGCTGTGAGGGCAGCCTGATTCCAGAGTCACTTATTCAAGATTTAGAGATTTTAGATCAAGCTTCAAAAGGTTCTGCTAAGCCCTGAAACCTCTGTGATAGTGGCAAATTTCCAGCCAGCCACTTGCTTTTGTTGTAACTTGCTTTAATTAATTATTGCCTCCTTAAGCCTCTCAGAGTAAGCAGTTTGCAGTTTTAGCATTTGGAATTTGATACTGAGTGATCTAAATAATGAATTTTAAATGCTTATATGTGTTTTCAGTTTGTTACTAGTTTGCTACTAGGTCCAGCACACTGCTGCCATTGTTAGTACTGTTAAAATTAAGTGTCCCTTTTAAGTAAATTCATCTTAACTTAATAATAGTCAGTCTGAAAGTGGAACAAAATATAATGGGCTCCAGAAATGTGATCAAACTGAAGACAAACTAATTTTGACTGGTTATGTAAAATGCCCATAATCATCTGTTTGTATGATTTGATTCATGCCAGTGTTCTATTATAAGATGTGCATCTTTTTCCCCGTTGGTTTGTTGACTGTAGCATGCAGTAATCCTCCAGAAGATCTCACTTAGAGGTGAGAACACATTCCTTTAGGAAAAGTATCTCCCAGCAGGGCTGAAACTACTTGCTGTATGTAATTCTCTCCATCTGGACAGACTGAGTCTGTGGAGCAGAAGCATGAGTCACTGAAAAGCAGTTCAGAATGTCAAGTATTTTCTAGATTCACAGATTTGAAGCATCTGCAGTGCCATTACCAATTTCAGGGAGCATTTCAGGGTATGGTAGAAACCAGGAGGATTTTAAGCAGTAATACTGGGCCCTGTTAAGAGCTTTTCTGCCCCATGAATAATGACATGACAGGCAAGAAAGATGGGAAGAACAAGACAGAAATATTTCTCCACCACCAAAATTAGAGGCCTGCTAAATCAGGGCTCCAGAAATAAATGGAAAGCAATCCAAACAAGAGGCAAAACTCTCCAGGATCAATAAAGCTGTGTGGAATGAAAATCCACTGAGGCCTCTGGCATTAGTCTGTCACCAGAATTATTAAAAGAAGTGGATATTGGACAATTATAACGTTACAGTTTCACCACTACACAACAAGGGACACACTGCAGGGTTTGAACTGGGCACCTGCTCCTCACAGGGAAAATAAAAGCTATATATTCCAAAATATGCTGTTCCTAAGGAAATTATATAGGCCAGATATGCCAATTTTGTTACATTATTGGGAATTCCAGTTTGGGATTCACTCAGTCTAGCAGCAGAGGAGGACACAGCCATCCCAGTCCCTATTTTAAACAAGTATTTGCATAAAGGAGCAGCTCCCCCCAGCACCCCTCAGTTCTGCTCACTGTGTCACCTGAGCACTCTTTAGGAATGAAACCCACAAATAAAATCTAATTCTTTAAAATGACCTTTTCACTGCACTTGACTGTGCCCTATCCTGTTTCCCCTGCAGCTTTCCACAAGTTTATGGAGGTTTGTTGAGCATGACATAAACACTTTTAACATTCCTGAGGCATTTTCTCACCTGGTTACTGCCTTCTCCTGTCCCACAGGGCACCATTAGAAGAAGCTGGTGGACAACACCCACACCGGATAAGTTTAGCATTTCATATGTGGCAGGTGTCTTCTCTCCACCATTGTTTTCTTTTTCAACATATTTTAAGAGAGCCCTTTACTGTAAAGTTAAAAGAAAATTACCTTTAGGATTATAAATTAAAAACCCCACCATTGTGTCAGTGTATTTCAGGATGATGCAACTGAAAGCAGAGTAAACACCCCCCTCCCCCATGCTGAAGATTCTGTTTAGAGCTCCCTACATAAATAGTGATAAAGGATACACAGAAATTGAAATGCCACTTCATTTTCTTCTGTTTCAACTCTTCCTGTTTTCTGAAGGTTACTGTGACACTAATGTAAAAAAAAAAAAAAAAAAAAAAAAAGAAAAACCCAACTTCCTACTTCTAATCTGAAGTCTTTGCCCTCGTTTCTCTCTGCTTGCATCAAGTATTGACAGAAATGAGACTTTTTTGCTGAAATGCCTGGATCAATCAAAGGTACGTGAGCAAAAATTATTTCCAGACTAAAGATTTAATTATTTCCAGACTTCCACTTCTGCTCCCTGGTATTTAAGGTAGGGATCACGAAAAGCTTTTAGAAAAGGTAAAGACTGCTGGTATAAACGAGTATATTGTGCATGTTCAGATTGCTGAAAATATGTTTCTGTGGGGTTACAAAAATGAAGTAACTCTGTCATGTCTCCGGGTTGTACCTGCAGACCAAGGTTGGGGATTGAGCAGCTGGGCTGCTTAGAGAATGATGCTCTGCTCAGTGATGTGTCAAAGAATTATATTTAAGTGCAGAAAATAAGAAAATAAGGATTTACATGTTTAGTTATCAATTTGATTAATAATGGTTGACAGAGTATTGCATGTGCCACGCAGAAGACAACAATCTTTTGCTTGTGTCATCCAAAATTATAACAGTGCTGACAAAATGAAACAAGTTTTATAAAATGTGTTTGGAATTAAGGAAAAAGTCTATAAAAATGGAACTTATCAGATTTAAAATGGGTTTTTTATATCAAGCTCCTGTATTAAAATACTTCATAAAGTAAGTGAGTAACTGAATAAGTGAGAAACTGAGTAAGACAGTTTCTGCTACAATGATTTTTATTGCAACCGCTCCACTTTTCAGTGTTCCACAGACCTGCCTGTGGTGTGTACCTGAAGTTAGAATTTCAAACCAGGAACAAAATAATTTCCTTTAATGGAATTTTAGTGACCAGTTTTGATACCTTAAGAAATCAATTTAGAAAACTTTGGGCTGGCCAGGTCTCACATTTAGTTTTGTTTATTGGAAAATTTTCCTTATCTAATTAGGATCGAGTTCTTTTGCTGGTAGTTCAATGCCACAAGTTACAAACAGCTGAAAACATTGGGTGGATGCTCAGTAACAGAGGAAGTTCTACTTTAGGCAAGGACTACCCTGAATCAGCCTTGGGGCAAGATTCGTTTGAGATAAGCTATTTTGGTCAATGTACAAAGAAATACAGTGGCCTTTTCTTTTATATAAATAACAGATGTGAAAAGTCTGATGGAATTTGCCCCAACAGAGTACAAGTCATGGCAGTTTCACTCAGAAAGTACTTTTTCTTGCCCTGAAAAGCAGCAAACAACCACACCTGGTAGAGATGTGTTATTACATTCTTAAAAGTACATTAAGTACCACCATTAGTTTACTTGTTGAGCTTTATTTAAAACTTCCCTTTAAATTTTCTGTCACCACTTAGGTATTTTCTTTGTAGAGCATTACAGAACACTGAAGTGAGTCTCAGGCTGTGTTTTGGGCCCCAGAAACTTAACAGCATTAAGTGAAATTACACGGAGCCTCTGGTACTTGGGAACCACAGGATTCATATGAAAAACATCTGTCTGTGGTGGCCTTGAAGGGTCCCTCAGCTCTGCACAGCCAGGAGGAAATCAGAGAGAGAGAGTTGGTGACACTGGAGCAGGCTGGAGGGGGAAATGTAAAATACGTGGAACTGAATTTGCACACCTCTCCCTGGGGGAGAGAGGGGAGCAAAGACAGTGTCTGATGTGGTATTTGTTAGTTCTTCTACCCACTGGGTATTTAGGCTTCACTTTTCTTCTTGGGGTCTGTTCTCTAGAACATTTTTTTTTCCCAAAACTTTTTTTTTTTTTTTTAAAATATTTTGGAAAAACTACTGCATAGTTAGCTTGTATCATTGTCTTGTGTCTTATGCCTTATTTTATGCTGTGTTTAAATTCAAAAGTGACTTTTGAATTTATAATTTAGGAACCATCCCAAATGGACTTGGAATGCTGATAAAATCACTTTGCAAATTAGAGAATTCCCCTTTTATTCTGTAGAGGTAACCACACTGCGCAATATGGATAATAACTTAATTTCTTTAACAAGCTATATTCTTTTAACATTGTTTCATCATTATAGTCACTACCTATAATAAAAAGCCACTTAAGTGATTATTCCACATAGAAATGTCAGAAGTGCATAAGAAAATTTCATGCTTGATAACTGAGCTTGATTTATAACCTTCATGAGGAAGAAAAAAAGGCAAAATCTAACACTGCTGCGTGGAGATCAGTTCAGTTTACACGTTGTTTTCTGGGATGGAACCAGTACAAATTTCAAACCACACCTTGAAGTAATTTTTTTACTGTTTCTCAGTAATGATAACCTATTAAAATGATACAAGGAAGTTACAAAAACACCACTAGAGATTATGCAATAAAACAACAAATTGCTGTCTTCAAACTGAGACACTGATTATGTTATTCCAAATGTTTTTTTTTATGGCTGTTTGCACAAGAACAACCCATTATTCATAGCAGCCAGTGGATACAGTAAGCATAACTGAGGTAGAATCAAATAAACATTCACAGATAATCTGATTTTCACCCAAACTGTAATTACAAGGGGTTATGCTCATGCCCCTATCAGCTCTTTCAAAGAAAATTTTCAAGTTGCTTGTTTTGATAGTTTCCCCCTTTGTTTCTAAGACAGAAAAAACGACAATACAAATTTCTGCTGAAATAAGAAGTAGTCTGGACCAGCACCAACCCTGCATATCCTATATTAGGATAGATTTCAAAAGAAAACGTTAACTTTTTTTCAAAAACTGTGTCTAGAAGATGTTTTCATCTGGCATTGAAAGCATGTAAAAACAAGCAGTACACTATAATATCTCCATTAATTAGACCAAATTAATTTGGATTGCACAAAAGCCAGCTATAATTTATCACACTATTTTCCTATAATACCATCTTTTCTACTTTGCACATATTTATGCAAATCTGACTTGCAGAACGGGACATGAATTTCATTTTGTTCATGTATTTTCATTTTTCACCCCTTGTTGCAATGTCTTTGGCCTTAACTCCCTTAAATTGGGGAAGCACAGATAATATGCAGGCATGTTTAATGTCCTGTGTTTGGAACTGGTTGCCCAAAGAGACTGTTCAGTTTTTATCCCCAGAGGTTTTCAAAACCAGACTGGTAACACACTGACAACCTCATCTGACCTCAGTGCTGACTCTGCTCTGAGCAGGTGTTTGGGCTAGAGGTGTCCTGAGGTCTCCTCTAACCTCAACTCTTCTGTGTTTCTGTATTAAAAATTACTAACATTAATGAAACTTTAAAACATCATACGAGTATGTAATGGGAATATGGTTCCAGAAAATTAAAATAGTATTATTTTTGGTGTGCTCAGAGCCTCCATTTCCTTATCTGAAACTCAGATTTGTTTCTAGTGCTTTGGGTACTTCCTGTAGGTTGTAAGAGTGGTTTTAAATGCAGTGTTCAGTGTTCTTTACACTGTACTGAACTTTAACTCCCAGACGAGAAATGAAAGGTAAATCAATTTAATTGGGAAAGAAAGTAGTTATTGTCTATTTAATGCCCGCACGTAAGATTTGTGATATTCTTGGTTGCTAGTTTTACCAGTCTGGCAGTGGGAAGTGTGTGTTTCATTTGCTGCCTGCAGACTCCTGTTTGTTGTGTGTCCCCTCCCGGCAGGTCCATGAGCACATGGCCGCGGGGCCCTGCGATGGAGGCCCAGGCGTACCTCAAAGCCCTGACGATCCCGCTGCTCCAGCCCGTCCAGCCGGGATGCTTCCAGCCCCTAGTGACCGGCAGGAGCTGTGTCCACCTCGACGGCGGCAACATTCCCCTCATCCTCAACCCGCTCCTTCCTCCGGACGGCGCCGAGCAGCCTCAGCCAGCGTTCCAGAAACAGCTTGGGCAAAGCCTAACACTCAGCATAGTCAGCACTTTACCGGTTTTATCATCGCCAACTTCTTGTGTAAATGCATCTATTGGGAGCCCGGGAAAAGCAAAAAAATCTGGGAAATACATCTGCAAACACTGTGGACGAGATTGTTTGAAGCCAAGTGTCCTTGAGAAACACATTCGCTCTCACACGGGCGAGAGGCCCTTCCCGTGCACCACTTGCGGCATTGCATTTAAAACTCAGAGCAACTTGTACAAACACAGGAGAACACAAACGCATGTCAATAACACCAGGCTGCCCTCAGACTCTGACATCAGTGGGGGATCAGAGCAAAATGACAGAGCAACAGAGAGCACCACCTCTCCCCCAGGCAGCAAAGCACTGAGCAGCACCAGTGAAGACCAGGAAATACACATCAAACAGCCCAGTTCAGAGACCAGTGCAGCAACAGACACTAAGAAACCTCATGAGCTCTCACTGCCAGCGACAAGCTCTTCATCAGCTGCTTCAGAAAATCAAGACACAACAAATCAATCCTTCAGTTCAAAGGCTAATCAGGGGGGTCCTGAAAGAGAGCCTCAAAATTTAGCATCTCCAGGAGCTTTGCCAAACGGTCGGTGTCTGAGAAAGAAGATGCAGGAGCAAAGAACTCCGACTGCCAATAAGCACATTCAGCTGCAAAGGCAGCAAGCAACCTCTTCAGAGAAACAGTGGGATTACAAACCCTTGGACTGCAAGCTGAAGAAGTGTGAGAGCACTGACTCGGGGTATCTGTCGCGCTCCGACAGCACAGAACAGCAGATGGCATCATCCAGCCCCTTGCACAGTCTCTATGAGCACAGCACGGAACTGGAAAATGAAACTGCCTTCAGCAGCCCAAGGTGTGCCTCTGGAAGCACTGCAAAGCCAGAGGCAGCTGACAAAGCTACAGCCTCGATGCTAGAGAAGAAGAGGCTGGAAGAACACATTTCAAAGCTTATTTCTCACAACAAAAGCGTGGTAGATGATACCCAGTTAGACAGTGTCAGACCCAGAAAAACTGTCCTTTCTAAGCAGGGAAGCATTGACCTGCCAATGCCTTACACATACAAAGACTCTTTCCATTTTGATATCAGAACTTGTGATGTAAATAGGAAAAAGAATCTTTCTCTTTGTTCAGCAAAATCTACCTTTGCACCCCTGGAGAAAAGCAAGCCCATGTTTTTCCATTCAGTTCCCACCCAGTTCTCCACAACAATCGACACTGTGCCTGTTACTCGGAGCAACTCCTTGCCTGTTGTGGAGGGAGCAAGGATGGTACATGACAAACCAGGTTGCTCAAAACCACTTTCTCTTACTAAGCAGTCTGCAAACACAGGCACTGCTGCTTTGCTGCCTAGCAACGATCTTGCTGCGAATTCAGTGGATTTCCCTAATAGCCATCCCCGAGCTCTAGTCAGACAGACAGCAGTGGATGATTTGCCCCTAAGTAATGTGGCTGATCACCCTTCTCTGTCAGAGGAGTTGAAAGGGACTAAAAAGCTTGGGGCCAGAGAAGAAATCAGTGCTAAAAATAAGAAACCCAATCAAAGGAAGTTGAAGATGTTCTCTCAAGAGAAATGGCAAATGTATGGAGATGAAACGTTTAAGAAAATCTACCAAAAAATGAAAAGCGGTCAAAATGCCAAGAAAATTAAACAAAGAGAGAATAAGATTACAGATATTACAAGCTTGACTCCTAATGCAAGGGAATCAGCCAGCAGCACTGAAATTACTGAGGAAAGAGACGGCAGGAGCTCTGCAAGTGACAGTCCTTCCTCCCTTGTGACAGCAGCTTCAAGCACGGGTAAATCAGGAACTTG
Source organism: Erpornis zantholeuca (assembly GCA_013400515.1). NCBI lineage: Eukaryota > Metazoa > Chordata > Aves > Passeriformes > Timaliidae > Erpornis > Erpornis zantholeuca. The sequence goes on along the minus strand of VZTN01022764.1, from coordinate 126,335 downwards.
TACTGATGGTAATCATGTTCTGCAGAATGTGTCCTCTGAGGAAACTGCAGACAGACTGTCCTACCTAATGGAGACATCACATTCCACAACTGCCGGAGCTGTAACCAGCCAAACTTCCCGAGAGCTTTTTTTTTTTAAGAAATGCACAGCTGGCAGCAGCACACTGCTGGCTCCCAGCAGTGGTGAGCTCAGGCTTCAAAATCCTGAGTGTCAGCTGAGCAGCCATGGGAGGAATGATGACTGCTTGCCAGTACAGAGTAGCAACTGGGAGAAACCAAGCCCTGGCAAAGAACCCAGTGCATTTGAATTAGACTGTGAAAGCACTTCACACAATCATGGGAACCATCACGGGACTAAGGAAAGCAGCCAGCATGGCCTGACCCCCCCGTGGGTCCATTGCAGCAACAGAGAAACTGCAGGGAAATCCCAAACTTCACCATCAGAAAGGAAAAAGCTGAAATTTGAAGTGGAGAAGACACAAAATGTGATCTCAGTGTCCTGCCCTAGTCCCAGTAGAGAAACCACTGCAGTAAGTGAAGCAGAGAGAGTCCATTGCTCTGGCACTCAGTGTCTTCCCACAGGTCCAGTGAAATTCTCCAGTAAAGCAGAGGAGCAAAAATCAAGCACAGGAATTAATGAAGCCACTGGAGGTGCTGAGAATGGGGAATATAGGAAAACAGTCAAACTCCCCACAAAAGCTCTTAATTACAGTGACATTAACCTTCTTTCACCTTATCCTGCAGGTATATCAAAAGCTTCACTGGTGGGATTTTTAGGGTCTGAATTCAGGGGAAGTGACTCCAACTCTTTTGCCTTGCACAATACTACAGATAGAGATGACAAAACACATTTTGTAAAAACAGGAGCAGAAGTGCCACTTCTCAAAGACAATGCTGTGGATGTGCCTTCTAAAAGTCATCAACTGCAATCTGATAGTTTAAGTCCAGTCCCACAACAAAATGTCTTTTCTCCAAAATATATCCTTAAATTGCCACAGGACAAGAGAACTTCCGATCTGTCACCTTTGCTTAGATCTGAACATGAGATGACAGCTTGCAGACCTCTGACAGACAACTTAACCACCCCACCCTGCTCTTGCAGCAGCACATCCCTCCGTTCTCATTCCAGTCATGTGGTTTGGTCCCCTTTAAAATCTGAAGTGAGACAAAAGGTTGGCAAAGGAGAAATTCAATGGAATCTTCACACAAACTGGAAAACTCTAGGGTTCTGTTCATCAGTCAACTCAGAAACCACAAACATCTTAACCACAGCAGAGAACACCTTTCGTAACCAAAACTTCAAGCAGCAGGATATTGTAAGAGAGGATGGGAAAAACAAACAGAAAAAAAATAAATTAAATTACCAAAGGCAAACAGAAGAGAAGTGGATGAGTAAAAGCACTTGCCCTACACAGACTCCAAAGAAGAAAATATGCTTTACTTCTGTGTATACAAGTGGCTTTTTCATATCTGCTGACATCAAAGATGAGAGGAAGGCCTTACATCACCTTTGCTCAGGAAGTGACTCTTTGATAAAGACATCAGTTTCTAGCAAGGGTGCAGAGCCAACAATCCTGGGATGGGACAGAGAGGGGAGTCCACGCATCCTGAAGGACATCCCACCACCGCTGCAGGATCCGCAGCATTCCCAGAGCTCACGAGACAACCCCGCTTATTTTTGCCATTCTCTTGGCACTTTCTATTGCCACACTCTCAGCACTCACTGTAAGGAATTCCCAGTGCTGCCCCACAATAACAGGACCTGCTACTCTGGCATTTCTCCATGTCCAGGCTCCAAGAGCACCTTCCCATCCCTCAGTGCCGAGCCCCGGCTGACCTGGTGCTGTCTGAGCAGGAGCCTCCCCCTGCCCTCGGAGCAGAGCGGGAGCTCAGCCTCTGCCCACCCCTCCTCGCCCCCCTGGGACAAGGAACCCAGCAGGGAATGCACTCTGGCAAAACACGACATTTCCATCTTCAAAATGAGAAATATTAGCAAGAATGTGGCATATGGCTTAGCAAACACAAGTTTAAAAACGTTGGTTTCATCCTTTTCCAAAGGACACCAGGTACAGGAGGTAATATTAATAATCCTATTTGCTTTCTCATGAGGGTGTTATTGGCTGACAGCCCACCCCACTCTCTTATTATTAGATTTCTATTTTTTATTTCTCTATTTTAATTATTTTATTTTCTCTATTTTAATTATTTCTCTATTATTTCATTAGATAAATGAAATAATTATCAGAAGTGTATTTATGGACATTTACAGGCATTTGCTGATGCAGAATTTACAATTTATGTTTTTATAAGACAAGTCTTATATTCATTTAATACATCAGAAAAATACACTTCTGTGTGAATATTTAAGTTTTTTTCACTTGACCATTTCAGAGTGCTGATAGTGAGATGAGTGAGTTTCTACTTCTTGACTTTTTTCTTTTTATGGGCATGTTTTATATTATTCTCTAATAGCATCTGTATTTCACTGTTTTAATTCTAAATGAATATTTGACTTAGAGTAGAACTTAAATACAGAGTTGTGCTACATCTATGCTGTTCAGTGCTGTTTAAAAAGTGCACAGATTTCTAACCTCACAATCAAGGTAATTCACAGATTTCATGCACTTCATTTTTTCCCAATATTCTCAACAGTTAAGCTCAGCAGTTCCTGGTGGTTCTTTCAAAAATATTTCAGAGCAAAAGAGGAAAACAGTAGCTTGCAAAAAGGAAAAACTCTCAACAAATAAACTCAAGAGGAGCCACAAACAGAAAAGGATTAAAGTCACCCCTAAATGGTAAGGAGTATGGATTTCAGGTTCACTAGATATATATATAATTTTGCTGTAATGGGTGTAAAAACTCCACAGAAAATAAAAAGTCATCCCTAAAATTCAACCTTGTTAAAATTGGGAGAAAAAAAGACCTATTCTTATACCACAGCAGTGCCCCAAAGGTAAACTATAAAAATATCAATATGTTGTTTACTATTAGGAACTGAGTTTTCTAAGCAAACCAGACATATCCCACAGAAAGATGATGCCTGGTCAGTTGAGTCTCACTATGATTTAGAAATTATTCTCATCTGTCAAAATTGTCAGCATTTACTTTTGTTTGAAGGGAACCAAAATGCTTCTGGTTTTAATCCTGTCACAGCTCAGAGAAGTGTGCGAGGCCCTTTGTCCTCAGAAGATCCATATTCTGAACTGGTATTCACAAGAGAAGGCAGAAGAATAAATATCAAGTTAAACACAAACTAACAGAACCATCTGTAGTTCAAAGAATCATTTGGTTTAAATAAAAAAGCAGGAAGAATTTGAGCATAAAACGATCAAGGGCACATTGTCTCAATCAGCAGAGCTCCCCCCTCCCTGTTCGATGGGAATTCACATCAGTGGAACATTTACCCTCTAATCTTTCAGGAGTGTGGGGCAGCAGGGTGTCTGATGAATTGCTTCATTAAGAAACACATATTGGGTGCATACATCCCTCTTACTCTATTTCATGACCAAAATCAGACAGAGTGACTCCCTTGAGGACAAATCAGTGCCAGTAACTTAATCACCATGTTCAGTTCAGCAAATAGCACTGCAATTTTGAAGGGTCATAAGAACAGAAACAGAAGACTCAGATCTGTGTCACCCCAGCCTAGTGACATTCTTCGAGGACCTTTTTCTGATTTGATTTTTGGGTATTGTTTTGTTGTTGTGGTTTTTTTCCTGCTGGTCTCAGAATTTATTGATATCAAATTTATTTGTATCAAATAAGTGCAGGGATTCAATTAAGTAGAGTGTCCTGAAAGCTCAGGTCATGCCTATTAGAAGGTAACTGGCCCAGCTGGTAACCACCAAATGTAATTTAATTTTCTAATACACCAAACACCTGAATAAGTGCATCCTTTCAGATTTACACCTTGCTCTGTGGATAGTGACAGATTTAGGGGTGGCACTTCCAATGTACTTTAGTCTCACTCATTCAGAGTTACTGAAAGATGGAGCCAGAGTAGGAAATAAAGCAGACTTTGATTATTCAACGTGGGTTTTCTAAATAACTGAAATCCTGATGTTGTTCCTTAGTGATGATGAATAGGTAGCACTCAAGAAGAGAAAAGGAAAAAATAAACTAACAACCACACAGCCTCAGGTGATTCCTGTCTTTGTGAAGTATATTGTTTTAAAATTCCAGATACAGGAAAAAGAATCTGTTATTGCTTAATCCTCTTCTCTTAGAAAATCAAGGATTTACTGAATCTTAAGGAGAAAAAAAGATAATAAAATAATTGTGGGTCTCTTGCCTAAAATCCTGATTTTTTTGAGTTGGCATAAACAAGCATCTCCCTCACAGTAATAACTTGCTGTTTTTATTAATTACTAATAATAGACTTTGATGCACCTGGTGAGGTGGTGCTATTCTCCTCTGGCTGCTTTTACCTCTCCCATATTTGTTTATCCCCTCCATGCCCCTGGCACTGCAGGTACAGAGGGAGGCACATCCATGGATCTGCTCAGCTGAAAATGAACCGGCTGAGCAAGAGGCCCTGTTTTCCCAACAGAGCACTGGATGCTTTGAGAAAGGGCTGCTCATCCCAAGCCCCCAGATTTAATAAGCATAAGAAGTGCCATCCCCCTCAATCCAAGATGCAAGGTAAGTATTTTGAATATTTGTGTTAAAGTTGATGTTATTTCAGTGATATGATGAGAAATGTTGTAAGTAAGTTTGAGCATGTGGGGGGAATAAAAATGAAAGTCAAAGTCTCTTCAACCTCTTTTCAATAGAAAATTGTTTACACCAGCAAAAAGACACATCATATTCCACCTCAGACAAACAACTTTGCAGAAGGAAAAATGAAGCAAAGAATAACTCAGGAATATCTTCCCATACTGAAAACCTAAACCATGTCAAACAAAAAGAGAAAATGGATAAAAAAGTAGGTATTGTACCTTAATTCTTGTATTACTTTTTATTAACAGAAAAAAAAAATTGTTAATTAAAACCTGAATTATATTCAGCTGTTTTAAAGTTGATGTTGAAACTATTTTGTATTGCAGATTTTGTTTAAAATGTTGAAAAATGTATTAAAGCTATTTTGGGGGGTTAAAATAAATTAAAAATTTACTGATGTTAGAATTAGCTAAAATAACAATTAAATTTGCATCAGTTGGATGAAATTGCTCTGGACTGAAAACTTGATGTGCAAATTTTTTCCCCTCCTAATTCCTACAGGACATTTCTGGGCAAATCAGGGCACACCCAAGAACAAACACCTCTGTCCAGAACATTACATCTCCTCTGGGAATAGCTGTGACAGCTCATTCCTTTTCCTCCACAGCTGACACGTCCCTGCAGGAGTTCAGCAGGGACGTGGCCATTTGCTGCTGGGTGACACCAGCTCCCCTCGTGCTCCAGCCATCCCTGCCTGGGGAATCCCAGCCAAGCCTTCGGAGCGACCCCGTGGCAGCTCCCTGTGGGTGTTGCCCTCTTGAATTTACAAACACAGGCACAGGTGACCAACCTGACAGCACAAATCCAGAGGCTGCTGCTCCTCTTTCCTTACATCCAGGAGCAAGCCAGGAAAACAAACTGAGGGTGGAGTCAGAGAGCCAAATATTTGGAATGTCAGACCTGGGGATCCAGGCCTCGAGAAGGGAGGAACCTCCAACTGAAGAAAACACACATTCACCTCCCAAAGAAAACTCAGCTCCCAGTTCCCAGCCAGGATGTTCTCATTTGTTTGGATCACAAGCAGAGTCTCTTCCCGAGTTAGTCAGGAGGGCTCAGTCACCCAGCAGAGAGCACTCAGAGAGGGCAAATTTATCTCAGCATCTCCTGGACCTGCACGGAAACGCCGACAAGAACAGATCCCACCTGCAGCCCAATCCCTATGGAAGGCCATGTGGAACAGCTACTGCTACCTTTAAAAAGCCCCCAGTTACCGTCAGATCTCCTGAGTTCAAGAGTTTCTCTGCCACATCCCCCAAGACTTATAAAAAGAGAGGTTTAGAGATGATGAGGAAACAAACGCGGGTGGAGTATGATGACACGAGCAGTGATGATGAGGACAGGCTGGTTATAGAAATATAGCAACAGGCTATGCCAGGGGCTTGTGTGCCAGCCTGTTACAGCAGGAAATGCCAGGGATCTTTCATCCACAGTTCTGAAACACCTGAACATCAGCAAAGCCATTCCTCTGTGCCAGAGGCAACATCCTCTTTGGAAGAGCCCTTCCTTTCAAGGACTCAACCTTTTTTAAAAATGCTCATTTGAGGCTGGCATCGCACACTTAAATGCAAGAGGTAACCCTGTGCTCCTGACAGGTTTCCAGCATTGTTAACGTTCCTGCCAGTCTCAGAATTCCCACAAGTGCTGGCTGCCAGGGGGTGTGTTACTCCGAGCCTGCAGTGGGTTGGGTTACTTCAACAATACAACCGCAGCAGCTCCCTCAGTTCCTCAGCTCAGATTTCCTGGAAGGGTATGGATATGCTCCCTTCTCTATATTCCTCTTTTCTCAAAGTCACTGCCTCCATACTGGGAGTGACACACTGGCATTAAGGGGAAGATCTGGTCCCCAGGTATCTGTGATATTGGAAGAGTCTGGAAAAATGCTGGTCTTTTTCCATGTTGCACAAATGTCAATGCTTCTGTGTGAGAAATGACACAAGCATGCTTTGCTTTGTGTTTTGTGCCTTTTATGCCAAGATCTACTCAAATAGTCTTGATTTCTAGGTGGAGAATATGGTTAGCTATTGGTATTTCCTTGTGGTAAAATTTCTGACAAGGATATTCTCATTATATTTGTCACGTTGTGCTCCAACTGATGCCATCTGGAATGTTTCATTTTTATTGTAATTTTAACTGCAATGATGCCATTTTATGAAGGGTAAAGAAGCTATATGGCATAGCTTGTTTTCTTTTTTTAACAACAAGTTTTGTGCTACAAACCCTAAAGTTTACTGGTTTCTATGTGAATAAATAATTAGATATTTCGATTTGACCAAATGTATTCACTTGCTTGATTGAACTGATGAACACCAAAAACATTCCACTTCTACATTATAGTCAAATTCTAGACTTACACTTCTATTGTTCTTGTGCTGTGATTCACACATAGGGATTAATGGATTAACCTACAAAGGACATTTGGAGTTGCTTTTTAGTGATGCACATGTAAAAGATTAAACAGATCATACAAAGAAGCCTAGTACAAATTATCTGAGAAAAATAAATGTGTTCGTGTAAAAAATGCCCAAACAGCTCAGAGGGATAAACTACATGCCAAGTCCTGGGCAATTCCTGGGTATTTGGATGTCCTACAAACATTACAAGACTTGAGGTCATCAAAACAGAGCTTCACATTTATCCTTTATCTTGCTCTGTTCACTATTTGTGCTTCAAGACAAACTGGTGGGATACTGGGGTATTGGGGTGAATTCCAGGTGCAATGAACTTAAATAGTGTGAATTCAAAGAAGACCACAAATAGAGTTTTGGGAGAAAAAGAGGAATAGAAAAAGGATGAGGAGGAACCATCAATACTGACACACAAGCACCTTTAAAAAGCACACTACAAAAACCATTGCACCAAACCACACCAGCACCTCCATAGCAACAATTTTCACTTCTTGCTTGTGCAAGAGCTAATTATTATAATACGTGGACATGCAAGGAATATTCTACATAAGTTTTTCTGCATAATGTTTGTGGCTAAATGATGCATCTTAAAGTGGAATTTCTAGATCAGTAATTTAGAAATATTCTAATTACAGAAGTGCTGTGCAAAGAAACTTTTATCCTATATTTTACAGTATGAAATATAGAAATTTGTTTGTCATTCTGCATCTGGAAGAAAAAAGGGACAAGTTAGCTGAGGAAGTAAATTTTAAACTCTGTTTTCTGAGAGAAGTAATCCTTGACATTTTAACTCCCAATCCTGTACAACAATTTGACCTAACATTAGTTCTTTAAGAGTGCCAATAGCTCTGTGGTGGCATTTTAAGAGGATCACTGTAGAAGGCAGTGACTCCAGCACAAATCCTTTTAGCCATAACAGCCCTTGGAGGAGTCAGGTCTGAGTCAGGTCCACCAGGCTGTGAGGACTGCGAGAAATGGTCTTGGTGTAAGTTAGGGAACTCAGGGAGTTTGCACATCCAAATCCAACTGGCTGTATGGAAAGCTCTATTCCAGCTTTCCAGAACACACTGTACTCTCAAAAAAGTCTAAACAGGCAAACTCTTCTGTACCTTTTACACAGCACAAAAATCAGCTAGTGATGTGTTTAATTCACTCCCGAGTAGCTGAACATAAAAACCACAGGAGGGCACCATGCACAGAGGGAAAAATCTGTTTCCTTCTCCTCCAAAGCCAGCAGCAGTTCTGATGGATCATCTCTTTGCTATAAGCAAAGCTGAAATTCCTCTGCACATGAATGCATCTCATCAACTTTATCCTCCTTCCAGTGAAGGAAGCAAATTAATAAGGAATGCTGACTAATATAGACTAATAAGGTTGATATTCAACACTGACATATATCCAGGCAGATGTAAATTAATGGATGTTTCAGATTTTGCCTCTTTGGATGGGAACACATTATTTCTTATTGTTTCAGACTTTTCTAGTAGATCTTATTAATTATTATCACTGACCTGGCAATCCCCAACTCTTACACAAAGGCAGGTGAGAGGGGTGTGAACCAACCAGAGCAAGCCTGAGATCCCAGGAAATACAAAGGTATACCTTGAATAAAAGGTCTTTTTCCTTTTATTCTTAGAGCTTAGAGCTGCTGGAATTGGCTCTGTAGGGGAAACTTCCCACAGCTTCTCACAGAAGTCACTCCTGTAGCCCTGCACTACCAAAACCTTGCCACACAAACCCAATCCAAACTCAATCATGTTATTTAGGGCTGGAACAGATTTTCTTTCCAGCCCCATTTTTACTCATAAAATCTTGTTTGTCAACAGCTTCCCCAAAACACAATGCCTAAAATATTTAGTGCTTCTGTATATGCCCTGCTGACACATGCAGGGAGTGGTACCTAAACACACACCTAAACCTGGTTTTTTATCATGCCTATGTTTTATTTGCACAACCAAATTTGTTCCCATTCATCAATATTTATATTGTAATAGTTTTCCTGTAGTTAAGTAGCTTTGTTAAACCATTAATTTTACCTTAAGGATCTGTGTGAAATTATGGCCACAGATTAAGAATTCTGGCCTGTATTTTTCATTTACCATCAGCATTCCACAAGAGTCACATGGATGAAGGGGTCAATAGTGGGGCTTTTTTAGACTTTAAAATACTGTGAGATTTTAACAGCTGATTTGAAGTGTCCTGGTGGAACTGGATAAATGTCACGTAGAAGTACTTAGAGGCTGTGTCTTCCAGGGAGCTGTAATGTTACCACAGTTTGGTTATAAGCCATCCTCTTAAGTACTTAAACATAAAAAAGTGGTTTTCTTTCTCACAGTCGAAGTACCTATTGACTACTCATGACAACTGCCTGAATATGTTCTGCATTTATGTAATGCTTGGGTTTAGAGGAGCTGCAAGAGCCAGTTAAACAAGGGATGGATTGACTTGAACAAATTTGTGGGTTATTGAAAATTTGTTGGTGACTACTTTGCAAAGTAGTCAAAGAGGATTCCTGTGCCATGGCTATATAGACTATTTTAGATTTAAAACCCCCACTGTAAAAGTTTCATTATCACTCCCTAAAGATTGTTAGGTTCAAAACCCAAGGCCAAACAAGGTGATTCTAATAGAGTCGATTCATTAATATATAATCAATTTTTTTAAGCATCACAAGGATTGTGCACATGCATCTGTAGTGTGTTTTTGATTCACTGATTGACAAAACAAGCAATGCTGAGTACAAGACCAGGAGCATGTTCTTAATCCAGGCAGGATTGGAAGTGTTTCAGAGTGAGTTAGTTGGGATATATTAAACTCTGATCCTTTTCAAAGATTCTTATGCCATTAACAAAAGGAGGGATTGGATGAGAGCCATGGGAGCTGTTTCATAACCTCCTGTGGTCTTGTTTTCCAGCTGACTTTGATGGCCACTCAGGTTCTGCTGCTGAGGTCAGACATTCCAGATCAGCACAGACAGTTCAGCCTCAAAGGAGTCAGGCTTCAATTACACTTTCTGAATAACACTTAACCTCTGCAAAGCAAAGCCTCTTACACATTACAGAGGTATTGACATGACAAAATTTAGTTCACATCAACAGCACTCCCCACTCTTTTTACACTGATCTATAATCAGTGTTTGTATCTAAAACTCTATGATTTATCATTTTGTATTATACATATCACATCCAGATTTTTCTTGACAACACTCTTATTTCATTGCACATGCCCAAGTTAAATATTCTGTCTCAAACACACAGCCAAGGGTATGACAGGATCACTCAGCTGAGCTGCTGTCCTTTCTCTTCTGTAAAAAGAAGCCATTACAGAGATTTCCTCCTCTCCATCAAAATGGTTAATTAAAAAAAAAAAAAAAGAGCAAAATTGATTTCCGTAACATGCTTTGGCAGCAACTGAGGTGAGCAACTAAATGGGGAAAAGGGAGCCAGGGTTGTTCCCACTGTGTTAGGAAACCACAGTCTGAGAAGAGCAATACTTCACTGGGAAGCTGAGCCAGGACTGCGCCGGTTACCTCAAATCTCCAGACCTGTACGAACAAATGCAGTCACGAGATTGGCACAAACCACAGTTCAGAGCTCTGTGCACACACGTTTTTGTGTTGGCTGGGAGGAGGAATAGCTAAAATTACACTCCTTAAAAAGTAATTTGACCATTAGCTCCACAATGGCTCTTAATGCTCTCATTGCTCAGAGGGAATCCTTTGCATTGAGCTCCTCAAACAGAAGACACAAAAAACCATCACTGCCTCTGCAGCCCATGAGTGCTTGGTATTCCAGCTCATCCCACTCATGAAAAAGTTTTGTATAACTTTGTTGTTTCTAGTTATGGGTTATGTCAGCTCCAAATGGAGTAAATATTGAAAAGGGAAATGATACAAAGGTCTCAGACCTCAAATCACTGGTTGTCCAGAAGCAAGAAAGTAAATATAACAAAGTAAAGCATAAAAAAACCTGCCTCATCCTGCTCAATATTGTAAGGTTTAAGAGATTATATGAAAACTTTGATTTAAAAATAAGAACAAAAGCAAAATGGTCATTATTACACGTTTGATATGAAAAACAGCAAACCTTTTTTTATTTGTACCAGATGTGGATAGACAGATGTGAACTGTTGGACAATATTTGCAGAAGTGGAATTAGGGAAATATCCATAATTAATATCATGCCTGTGGAAACATGTTCTGTTCTTCAAAAAGAATTCAGGTGGTATTAGAACTGGAAGAACCTCCTTACCCTGAAGATGTTGACAAATTTGAAGAAATTCCAAGCAGTGAAAAAAATCCTGATTGGAGAAACAGATTACTTGTGCAGAAACATTAAAGGAAGCAATCTTCTGCTCTCAATTACACCAATGTGGTCCAGTTAAATTCAGTGGCAATGTACCAATACAACCAGGAGAAAAGCTTCATTGAAACATATGATATGAAGGATTTGGTTAGAAATGCTCAGAGGAAGAATTCCCTTTAGGAAGAAAAGGAATTGGTAAAACATTTTGGGGAAACAATAGGTCCTGTAAGATTTAAAGTGCAAAGAAGGAAAATACAGCCAGAGAATGTTCCACTGCAGTAATATCTTCTAAATACCTCCTCTGGGATATTTAACAGAAGTCAGAACACAGCAACTCCCAGCACAGAACAATTACACACAGGAGGTCACCAGAGAAAGCCATCAGGCAGTTCTTCCCCTGGATATCCCTGTCATCCATGGAATCCACACAATGTGTATGTTCATCTTTTCAATGCCTACATCCATTGTTTCTCTCCCATCTTAATTCACACAGTAGTGACTAATGCATCATGAAAATTCATCCATGCTGGATCAGTTACTAAAATGTAATTGCACTGCCTTTGTGCTCTGTCTACCACATGTTCCCTTTGTGTTCATCAAGAACACATTGTGTAAGAGGAGCTCCTATAACCAAAACACCCTCACCATTCTTGGTTTAATTACAATGATACTGCAAAAAAATGGGGCCAGAAAGAGAGAAATCTTACCCCTTATCCTTGCTTCCTGGACATCGGGGTCAAGAGAGGGTTTGTAAGGTAGACATGACAATACATTTATAGAATCACAGAACCTTAAGGTTGAAAAAGACCTCTAAGATCATCAAGTCCAACCATCAGCCCAGCACCACCACCTTGTTCACCACTAAACCATACCCTCAAGTGCCATATCCACACATTTTCTGCACATTTCCATGGATGGTGACTCCACTACTCTCCTGAGCAGTCTCTTCAACAACTCATCAAGCCTGAAAACCCTCTCAGTGCAGAATTTTTCTAAGCTCCCATCTAAACTTCCCCTGCTGCAACTCGAGGCCATTTGCTCTTGTCTTGCCATTTGTTACCTTGGAAAAGAGGCCAACCCCCAGCTCACTGCCCACCCCTTGTCAGGGAGTTATGGAAAGCCAGAAGGTGTCCCTTGAGCCTCCTTTTCTCCAGGCTGAGCCCCTTTCCCAGCTCCCTCAGCTGCTCCGTTTAATAAGGTTAATAGTTTATGGTCACAGGGTGGATTTATTTGCTCTCAGAGTTCGTGTGCTTCTCCTTACCGTGCGTGTTCCCTGGTGTGCTGTTCATCCTGTGGGGACTGGGCTAAGCTCTCCTGTCGCGGTGCTGTGTAACGCTGGCACATGGTGTGACAGAAGCGCTGCTCCTGGAGCGCGCACCCGGACAGCGGGAGCCACCTGCGGGAAACCATCCACAATTACAGCTCTAACCTGTCCCCGGAGCCAGCCTGGGGAGAGGACACCTTCCCTCCCCTGCCACGTTATTACAGTGGCCTTTGAGAATTCTGAAAGCTTTGGGTATCCCATGGATGCTAAAACCAGCACGGTCCTATTGCTGGGCAGCAGCACGTGGCTGAATGTGTTCCAGATCTTGTTTAGGGTCAAACAACTACTTAAGAAGTACCAATTGCTGCTGTTCTGGACACGCTGGACCTTTAATATGAACTGGAGTGGTGCCACAAGTGACACTCCTCATGCACCTTCCTCGACCCCTTTGGCAGTGCAGGGCAGGCCACACTTCGCTGTCCCTTGGAGGGGCGTGCAGTGCACCTGGAATCGACTGTCCCAGGGGTGGAAACACAGCCTGCCATGGCCTTCCTAGAGGGAAGCTCCAGAGCACCTGCAGTGCTTTGGTGGCATTGTCTGTGGGGTAATATAGTGTGTCTTGGTCTACAGCAAGGCACACATCCCACACCAGGTCACTTGAGATGTTCAGATGACTCTGCCACCTACCCCTGCAACTCCCTGGTGTTTCTGGCTTCAGAAATCAATAGAAATCTTAAGCCCAAACAAAACCAAATCTGGCATTTAGCATAGCAAAGAATCGATCTAAAATTAAATAGGATTTACTTCACCTCCCAAGCTCTGGATGTGACAAATTTCAGAACAATGAGGTATGAACTATTTAGAAGTGAGTGTCAGTCAGTCATCAAAATGCTATTTTGATGGAAAGATTCCAGATTGGACTGTAGCAACAGTAACTATGTTGCAGGAAGGCCAAGTCTAAAAAAGCCCCTAAGATATACAAAGGGAAAGAGCCATTTCTTCACGTGTCCTCACATGAGTATTTCCCCCCCTTGATCACTGCGTGACAATAAGAGAGCTGGAGTCAGCACAAAACTATTTACTTGACTGTCCCAAAGTTCTTTACATAGCTTGTATTGCTTTAAATATCTTTGCCCCCTGAAAAGTTAAATTCATCCCACATTCTTCTGGGAAGGCTCGGGGCTGGCGTTCCAGCAGCGTTCCTAAGGGGAGCCTTACAGAACTGGAATGTATTCACAGGTACTCTCCCTTCCCCCCCAAGTGAGAAATCACAATTATGGGATTCAGGGAGAATTAACATAATTTGGGAGACAAAGGCTTCATAGTACAGCACAACTTAAAACAGACCACAAGTCTGCATTAAACACAATCAACTCCAAAATAAAAAAATAATACAGAATGCAGTAAATGGCCCCAAGGGATCCTCAGCCCATGAGTCTTTTTTATCTGTTGTTGTGGGAAATCATTTGCTATTCTGCAAAAAAAGAGAAATGTAAAGAAGTCCTAAAAGCAATGAAATCCTAATAGTCTTTTAGCAGACTGAAAGGATTTGAATTCTCCCACTAAATTAATCAATCATAAGATTGATTCAGAAAAATTCATACTTCACCAGTGCTGGTGTGCAGGATTGTATGACCCTGGCAAGCACAAAGGTTGTGGTCAATGAAAATAAGACTTGTTCTTCCACTCAAAGCTGCAGATCCCATCATGCTTGAGGTTTTTCCTAGTGTTGGCATGTGCTGGTGTTTGAGATGAACCCAGAGAACAGGTTTACAAAACTTCCAAATCCTGATTCAGTGAAAACTCCAGTTTCCAACTTTTCTAACCCCATTTTGCCAACATAGTGACTTTAACATTGTGTTTTCCTCTAAGCACTGGCTGAAGGGGGTATGAGATGCAAGCAAATGTATATGGAAGGATTTTCAGACTGAAAGCAGGGAACAGATCTCGTCTCCTTGGGGCTGCACAGAAGCCCTGCCTCCATGAAAAGCTCTCAGTGGGTTGGAAAGGTCTAAGTGCCAATATCTTCACCTTACCAAAGCAGCTCAGACTTCAGCAGTTTAGGTGGCACATTTAGAGAAAATTTGATGTACTTGGCCTAATTTCTATTACATTCACATTATACAAAAATAAGATCTTTTCTACTCTCCCCTAAAAGGGGGATGAAATGGAACTCTGGCAACAGCAAATTTTGATAGAACGTGTGATCTCTGCTGCTGGTGAATATTCCTAGTTCATTTTGTTCACTAGTGGAAGAGAAATACTTCAGTTCAGAAATACTGCCGTTAAACCCCTTTATAACTGACATAGTCATAATTGATAAGAAATCAATTCCTTATGCCAGCTGCATAATTTCATTCACAATTTTACTTCATCTTTCAAGTAATCTCAAAAGCCCTCAGGCCTTCCCCAGATGAAGGAGAGAGAAGACCTCTGTTACTCTGTTTTGAGAACACCCTCAACTGCCAGTTCAATTTAACACGATGGATTTCTGTATGTCCTAATTTTTTAGGCTGCCGTTACAAAACAGGTGCTTTTACTCATAGAACAAAATTCTCTCTTACAATGCAGGACATCTGACTTGCACATCAGATTGCAGAGTAATTTTAGAATTTTCTATAAATATTTCTTTCAAAAAATTTCTTTCAGCTAACGCTATGCACAACATGGTTATAGCCAGTGGTATTTACAGGCTTTTTATCTACGCAATGAGCACTTTTAATTCTACCTAAAGTTGGATTTTCCTTTAAGAATAGTTTATGTCACACCTATCAGCTCATAAGTTTGATCTTTATCCTTGTCATACAGGCCTTGGCATCTTCTATGGCATTTCCTTATATGGGAAGAATGAAAAATATAAATTGCTCACTTGATCCTTGATTTCAGAGCTAAGAAAGAAGAATTTTAATTGGAGGTAAAGGTTTTAGGCTTCTTCAAGGATAAAATCTAAACCCCCAGCATGACATGAATGTAATTCTGTCCAACAACACACACAAACCACAAGTTTCCAGTTCTCTGTTGACAGAGAACAACCATCCACAGTGCTAAAAAAGCAGTTTCCCCATTAGGTGCCCTAACAAAGTTTTCAAACTATTCAAACACGGAGGCATAAATCAAGAAAACAAAGCTTTTGCAAGATGTTACATGTAAGTTATACTAAGAAGTTAAAGAAAACCATCTGGGCATAAAATGTAAATACAGCCAGCACACAAAAATTAAGAGGAAAATAAAACCAACCACGCATTGCAAATGTCCCAAACACAGAGCTTTCATTCTGTAAGACCACTGAAGTTGAACTCCAATCACCCAGCTTGAACAAAAAATTCATTTTTCAAAATACCAATGAATAAGGGCACTAAAGCTTATGCAAGATGCAGCTTTTCTCAGCTTTTTGGCTTATTCAAGAAACAGTTCTTCAAGGTGGGGAATCAAGCATCTCTTCAGTGGCAGCTATGAATCAAAGCTGGAAAGAGATGTTGACTTCTTAAATCATAATGGAAAATATCTATCAGGATTAAACCTAAAAGGATTGGTTCAGTTTCCTGTATTGCTCTCTCTTCAGTTTCTGAAGGGTAGAGCAAGCTGGACTTGCTTTATAGACCCAAGAGATTCTGAGTAACCCAGGGAGGAAGAAAGACATAAAAGCAAATATCTGGATACACCCTCAAAGACAGAGGCCTGCAATGCTGGAGGGAGATTAGAAAATACCTCGAAAGGCACTGTCCATGTACAGCAACTGTTCTTCAAAGGTGTCTACAACAAACAAAGAAAAATCTTTTTAAAATCAAAACCTAGAACTTAATGGGATAAAACGCCCGAACTCTGGATTTTTCATGCTGACTTAGTTCAGATCACTTACATAAGCAACGTACTTGAGATTTGATTACATAGCTAGATTTTTTGTTTATTTATTTACTTTTAAACAGGATGCTTGCTTGGGTTTAAGTTAGTTTGGGGAAAGGGAAGTAGGAAGATTTTGAAAACAAACAAATTACTTACAAACAGACAAGTTAAAAAAATAAACCTGTAATGCCAAAGCTCTCCCTGTCTCTTGAGGCTGGTATCTTTGGATTCCCAGCAAATTCCTCTTCTTCCTGAGCTCATGTAGTGACTGGGAGCCACCAGCAGCCTGGAAACCTTGGCAGAGCCCAGCTCACAGATGATGAGACTCAGTTTGTCACTGATTTCAGAGATAATTATCAAGATAGGGAATTCTGGCTTAATTTCCTGATTTGAGAAGGGAGTACGTGATCCCAATCATAAACCATCCTGTGAGCAGCAAATGTCTTAACAGCATTTATAGCTGAAGTTTAAAATACTCATGGAGTTTGTATAAAACAGATGTGAATTTTCAAACTAAATGACAGATTTTTCCTAAGAGGAAAGAAGTTGAAGCAGCAGAGGAAAGCTCTGTGTCCTCCTCTGCTTCTGAGGAACCAAAAAGGGAGTGATGGTTCTCTGATAGCTAATGTACTAAGTTTCAGTTCTCCTGCTCATCTGTTTTTATTGTCTTCTTCTAAATAATTTTTTCATAGTCTGCCTTTCATATTTCTAGGAAATTCTATCTACATGTGCTTTGTTGATAAGTCTCATCTGTTTATTTAAAAAATATGTTTGTTCTCCCAGACAATTTTATTAGTCTTATGTGTTGAAGTTATTGTTCCAGATATTGTATTTACTTGGGCCTTTAGCCTGAAATCTGTGTCTGTTCTTAATCCATCCATAGGAGCCCTAATGTATCTCTAATAGGCTCTGAAATCACCAACGTGTTGGGTTTTTCCTTCTCTCCTTTCCTAAGCCAGCTAGTGTGGAATAGCCTGGGCCATAATTTTCCTGGTTTAGTCAATCTTTTCTAAACCATTTTACCTTCAGTTTTCCAACTGTGTAAACTTGTCTTGACCAGGAAGAATTAGAACAGAAGAAGCTAGCAACCACTTCTTACGCACATGCAGTGGATCAAACAAACACATCCTTCTCTTTTGGCCCTGTAAGATGATGCTACAAACCAAACATTAAAGTAAAATAAAAATAAAAGAGCTCCGTGGCATTTTCAGGAAGGCCAAATGCTCCTACAGTCTGTCATTCAACTCCAAAAAGCATATACCGAAAAATTTATCATAGAATCATTATGTGGAGTTGTGGTGACTGTCAGGAAGGCAAGAGCAATTAAATAAAATAGTGAATAAAGGTTTTCACAGAAAACTGGTAAATAAGTCTGAACTTTATCAGAAAACCTCAGACTCAGAGCAGAATTTTCTTCCTAGCAAAGAATAAAACATGCCCCTTTAATTAAAACTTAACATGTTCCTGCCACGAAACACAGGCTGGAAGCACAATGGAGGCTTCCAGCACCTGGTGTGGCAGTGCCTTGAGTGGTGATGGACTGGAAAGAAAAGTGTTTCTTCAGAAACAGTTTGAACTGTGACCCAACCTTCTCATGAATGACAGTCTCAGACATTCTGAAATCACAAGAACTGTTTATATGAAAAAAAAAAAAAAAATCACTCCAGAATATCGGGAAAACAACTTTTAGTTTTTGGCAAAACAGACAAGAAGTCCAGTGGCCCAGAGCCACGGTGCCAGAACTCTGAGAGTGAGAGTAAAGAAATGCATTAATTAACTCAGCATCCAACCCCTCCCCCCAAACCCAAGGCAAATGGCTTCTGTAGTAAATAATTATGGAGGATTTACTACATATGAGAAGAGTACTGAGTTTAAAGAGTGTCATGGCCTTTATCCCACTGCGAACTGCAGAATCTGGACATTTGGCACAGCTGCTGTCCTTGTGTACACTCACAGTTTGGTAACACGAACCACAGTCACAATACCCCGAGAACTGTAAATTTGTTACATTATTTGTGCTGCTGCCTCATAACTTCTCCTCCTTGATCTTGCTTTCTCTACTTATTTTACTGGCAGTAAAACTCAGTAGATTAATAATGCTATTAATGCCTTACTTTCTCTGCCAGATCTTCTTGGGTGGCCAGTTTCCAGCTGTATAACAGTCTTTGCTTGCTCACATCTCCTTGTTCTCAATGCCACCCTTTTGCCTTTTTTTTATTGTATTCTGCAAATTTTAAGACCTCAGTGCATTTTTCAGAACTCAAGATATAAACTATTTGAAAGCAGTAGTTACAATTCATTAATAACTCATGCATCTTTTTTTCAGAGTAACTAAAAGCAAATAAAGGTATGTGAATGACACTCTAGCTGGTCAGACACCTATGAGATTTAGTGGAAAAGCTGATAACCATTATTTAATTCATATTTTATTCTATTTAACTGAAGCCTATAATAATCTTCATCGTCCTTTTTGCAGCTATCCTATAGTCAGTGATTTTCTGCCCATTACTATTGTGGCAATGATGGACATATAAAATCCTTACCTGCAGATTCTGACTCATCACAAAGTGAATAAAAATCCTGTGTCCTCTTCAGCTATTTGTCATTATAGAGTCACCACCAGTCTGATTTTAACTCACATACACATTAGGTTAAACTTTGCTGGCAAAACTGCAAATATCAAAAGCAGAAACTCTGACTCCTACTCCTCTATTCTTTGAGTGAAAAAAGATAAAACAGTAAAAGGAAAAATGTCAAAATAATAATAAATTACTCCAGAGCCAGGGATAATAAATTACATTATGGCCTTTCTAATGTGTGAAATGCTGTTACTCAAAACTGGAAAGGCATGGAAACAATTGCACTTCAGAGTGAGAGAAGTATGATCCCAGCTCCTTTGTTCCAGTTCAAACACCACACACGACCCTTGCTAACAGCTGTGGTGCTTTTTGTCTCCTTAGGTCAGCAAGGTATATCCAAGCTCCAGAGAGCAGCTTGAAGCATCATTGTTTCTTTGGAAGTGAGAGTCAATAAAAATACTGACAAAGGAATGCAGCCAGGCTCTTGGAGTTGTACAGATTCCAGTCCTTCTTCATTCCCTGCCTCCCTACCTCCCTCCCTCCCTCCCTCATCAAGTCCTTCAAAGAATGAAGCAGCTTTTTGAATGTGCCTTTTTTTTCTCATTTGCCTCAATTTTCTTTTCAATGCTTTCCACAATTATTTTCTAAAATATAAGAAAAGTAACACTGTTATCCCAGACTCTCTCTTTTCTCCAAATCCATAACAACACAACTATGGCTTGAAAATGTTTGCAGATGAAGAATTTTCAGAAGGGAAATAGCAGAGTACCTGGGAAGCTCAAATAACAGCCAACCACTCTAAACAGCCTGATGCCTGCTTAGCTCTTTCCTTTAAATAAGCACTCAGAGGCAAAAAGCAGAAGCAAAACCCCAGGCATGCTGCTGGAGGGATAGACTTGACCCTTGGCCAGAGATTAACATCTCATTTTCTTCCTTTACCGTTTCTTTATTTCTTTTCTCTACATCCCCAACTAACATCCTATTGTATCTTTTTACTTTTTGTTTATTCCTCCTCCTTTTTGCTTCTGTTGTCTTTACAACTTATTTTCCAAGAAAAGTGAGTTGACTTTCTCTTTTCCCCATCCTTTTCCTATTGTTTTTCCTCATTATCTTTCCCATTTCCCCACAAAACACTGCTACCTTCCCTGCCCTGTTTTGGCTGATGCCTCAGTATCCCTCCCTAGGGGCTCACGGAGGACATTCTTTTGGCACCCACTCTTTCCTTATAGTCTGATTTACTGACACTTGCTTTACCAACCCTGACAAAGGAGAGTGAAATGCAATTGTGGAAATGTGAGAAAGCTCCATCAGCTGCATTCAAAACTTCCATGCAGGTTGTAAGGTACTACCTCTCTTCTTATCCTGATGTTTCAGCCACACAGAGGGTAACTCATGTACTTGAATGTATGAAATGTCCAGAAATCCTTCCATGCCTAAACTTCTGCACTGCTGTTATTCCCAGGCTTGTGTTCTTAAACTGAATGTGAGGTCAAGACCCTCCACAATAAGTACAGCCATGTCAATGAGAACAGATAAATAGATTCAGAATTCCCATGTTACACTAGGTTTATGTTCATCTTGTAACTCCCTGTGTTTATTTTGCAGATCTCTGCCTCTTCTGGAAAGGGCTGTTCCTTTTGAACCATCAAGGAAGATGCTATCAACTCTTATTCTTCCAACAAACCAGACTGAACACCACACTGCCACAGAAATGGATTTCATAACCAGGGCTGCTTTGGATATCTGTGCCATCCGTTATTTACCAGCAGCACCTCAAGCTGAAAACAGCTTGGTAACCTGGATCTGCCTGGCATTTATCTCTTTGCCATAAGACATGCAGGCCTGTAAAGCACACCCAAGTGGAATTTTAGAATGCACAAACCCAGCCATGCACCCTGAGCACTGCAGGAAGTGCTGGCACACTGCAGATGCACTTTGGCAATGCATGAGCTTCCTTAACCTCACTTCATCAAACCTGCACCAGCCCTGGGCCACACAACCTGCACACAAGATCTGCAGGTGTTATCCCAGATTTCATGTTACAGCCCCCTGAGCCCCCAGACAGCTTTTCCAGGACTGGAATGATTTAAGCTGCTCAGCCTCTGCAACAAACTGGAATAATCCCAGAGGGCTGACAGATCACTCACAACACCAATGCCCAACTTGGCCTTTTCTCTGTGTTCAGGCATTTGTGCAATTTCATCCCAACAAATTTGTAAGATTATAATACCATGCCATTGCAAAATGTAATTTATGCACAAAACTAGGTCCAGGAACTAAAGGTTCAGGTTCAATCAAAGCTTATCAACAAAGCAAGCTGCTCTCAGAGGGCTAGGTATGAGCAGCACTTGCAGTTTGTCATGTCA
Source organism: Erpornis zantholeuca (assembly GCA_013400515.1). NCBI lineage: Eukaryota > Metazoa > Chordata > Aves > Passeriformes > Timaliidae > Erpornis > Erpornis zantholeuca. Next base: position 104,856 of record VZTN01022764.1, on the reverse strand, counting down.
CACTGTTTAAATAATACAAGTTCATTTTTCATTTTATTTTCCCTTTACTAGTACATACAGGCAGACACTTGTTTATTTCTCTCTGAAAGTCTTTTCTTAGTGAGAGATAAGTTACTCGGGGAGAGGAAAGGTTATATACTCAAACATGGTGTCAAGGTTGTTGCTAAACTGATGAGTCTCAGCTGTGGATTCTCCCAAAAAAGAAATGGTCAGACCTGTATTTCTCTTTAAAATTTGATTTACCAAGAAGTTGCAACAAGGAGTTATTAACTTCATTAGTAGCTGATAACTGCTGCAGAACTTTTCTTTATACTACAAAGCAGCACCAGAAACATTAATCTCTTAAAATGTTGTTAAGTACAAATTTGAAGAGGAGATTTGCCACAGCATAAAGGTAGTTATGACCAGCCTATTTGGTTTTTACATAGGTGAATAAATTATTATCACACAGTATTCCAACTGCTGTCCATTAACAGTCTGGTCCACCTGGGCTCATAATATAAAATAAACCAGGTTTTTGCCATCAATGTGCACATTTTTTTGCACCACACATTACATTAAGCTTTGCTCCAGACTGCCCTTATTATGTAACAAGATTGGCTGTTAGAAAACACCTGTCTCACCTATGGATTTTTAAACAGATGTCCCTGTCTATCAGGGCCCCAACACAGGCTATTTTAAATACTTGCAGTCACCTGCAGGTCACTTCACAGAGCCACAGCAAGAGAAAAGCCCCAAAAGTGCTTAACCAGGCAAAGAGGAATCAGCAAAACCCAGAGAGCCCAAGCATTTCTGTGAAATTGGTGCTCTTAATTAAAAGCCAGCAGATGTTGTAAAGCTCTTCACAGCCAGAAGGGCTATGAACCACATGATTTGCAGCACAAGCTTTAGGCTTTTATTCCACTCAAGCTACTGCATCTCTGCTCAAAAGGAGCTGTAAAAAGTGCCCCAGTACCCCCCCACTGCTGCTCCATCAGCTCCCAGGGCACAGAAATGGCACTGACCAACACTCACCTCTCCAGCAGCCCAGGGCACCTCTCCCTGCAGACTCTGCTCCAGCCAGGACAATGGATTCAGGGCTCTGGTTTTCCAACAAATGGAAAAAACCCTGCCTCTTCAAAGGCATCCAGGCAGGCTTCAGCTCCAAGAAGGGGCATTCCCAAGGAGGAGCTGTCAGAGAAGCATATGGATTTCACTTTTTGTAAAATAACCTGAGGGTCAGCAATAGCCTTGGGGACATCCCCAGTCTCAAGCCCCCTTCTTCCAGTTTATCTTTCTATACCTCCCTCTCCTCCCAGGCTCCCCCAGCCACTCACACTACGAATGATTGACTACAAGTTTCCTACCAGTCTGCAGATGAAGGAAAACCAGGCCAGAACCCAAACCCTTATACATGCACACCACTCCCTCCCTCTCCACATCACCCTCCAGAGTGGCTTCTGCCCAAAATGATTTGTTTTGGTACTTGAGTTTTCTTCCCTTGCTCATTTTTAAATGTGTGAAGTTCTTTTGGCAAGACAACCACCTCAGTTTTTCACCTCCAGCTTCTTATTTGCTGGCAGCTTCCTGTCCATTCTTTACAAATATAAGAAGTATTCACATTGATCATATTTTGATATGGAATTCTCTTTGTTCAGTAACATGCCCAAACGTGAATAAAAATCAAGGAAAAGAACTGTTTCATGTAATTATTATAGAAAATTATCTTCCTGTAAAATCCTGTTTTTTTCACAAAGACAGAGATTGTTTGGATCAAGGAAGGGAGGTCAGGTTCAGATCCTGGGGAGAGTGGTGTGTAGTGATAATAACACTTAGGATTTTTGCAGCATTCCTTATCCAGAGATCTGAGCCCTGTCTCCAGTACATTACAACAGCAGGATATGTTATCTTATGCAAACTCCTTCCTAAATTTCACAATAGCTGTAACAAGCAGGAATCATTAAATTAGAGTGCCTGAAAAACAGCCATAGAGATCCTTCTTTACTTTGCTTTTATCTAAATAAAATGAAATCTGGTCAGAGCTGAGGCATTTGTCCTCTTCATCATTTAACAAGTATCTACATTACTCTTAGTGGCATATAAATACTAAAAGTAATTAAAAAAAAAAAGGGAAAACAGAAATGAGTATCCAAACTCTCCTCCTTTAAGCAAGTTACCCAATTGCAACCCCTACAAATGCTCAGTTGCCCTTTTACTACATCTGGTTCAAAGGCCACTAAAAATGGGATTCTTTGCACTGACATCAAAGGGCTCTGAATGGGGCTGTCTGAAACATGAGGGGAGACAAGATTAACTTCAGCTTTCTGCCTATAGAACTCTAGCAAAAAGTAACAAATAATAATCAGAAGATAAGGTTTTCTTGAGAACCTTCTGATTTCAGCACATTTTTCCAATGTCAGCTACACTATGAAGTTGCTTGCTTTGTGACAGTGATGCAGAGTGCACTACTAAACACAGTGCTTGCAGCTTAATATGACTTTTTCTTTCAGTAACACTAAAGAACACGGTGACTAAGAAGGAAGCAAGAGGGTGGGAGAAGAGATATGAATGGTTTATAAAGCACTAGATTGGTTGTCTTTATTTAGTACCATATCTGTATTGATCAGGCTTTCCTCCTGGCTGCTGTGAAGCTGTAAGAACAGGCATCAGTGCCAAAAAATCCTGCACTGCTGCCGAAACCTTACCCTACCTTTTAACTGCAGGCTTTATTACTCGTGTAAATACATCCTAGAACTCAGCTTTTAAAGTGGTTTCTCTCAGTAACCAACTTTACTTAAACACATCTGGAACTTCTTTGTAACTCACAACTGCTTTGTGTAGTTTTTGTATGATGAAGGTTAAATGCTGTGGAATTACTGCTGGGGGCTCTGATTGCCCCACAGTCACAGGAGTGGATGTATAAAGAAGGGATACAAGGGGCAGAGGAGTGCTAAACAAACCCAAGATTATGTTCCTAATTGAAATGGCAGCCCAGGGTTTTTGCATATAAAATCTGGAATCTGAGCTTACTTTCCTTAACATCATCTGTTTCAGCTGCTCCACATTCCAGGACTCCTTCAGCCTTGACCTCATCCCTGAGATTATTCTCCCTTCAGTCAATTAGAAGTTCTCAAATATACAATATTTACACCCGGCAACGAGGCAGATCTGCTGATAGTCTTCCTTCAGCTGCCTGGGTGGCCCTAAGGATGAGGAAGTGTCCCAGGACTGGGGAATTCCCATTGTCTGTGGAGAGGAGAGCTGGCGCTCACAGCCCTGCCAGGCTGGGCTGCACGAGGGCAGGAAGGGATAAATTGGAATTGGGAAGGTTGACGATGTGAAGAGAAGGATTAACTCCACACATTTTGTCCATGGTTCTCAAGATCTATGCAAAGCACCCATTCACCCTAAAGATCTTGAAACTGGGAAAGAAAAAGGAATCTATGTAGTTAAAACAATTCTAAAGGAAAAGCTGAAAAATACTATGAATTAGGTCTGTTGGCTTCCAATCTCTGCCAGCTACCTCCAAGGCTACTACTCCTTGTTTTTGCTAAATGAAAACATAATAATTTAATAGGTTTAGAAAACTATTTTGCATCATATGTGAATGTCACTGATAATGGTATCCAGATATCTTTTATTTCTTATCCCAAATCAAAACACTCCCTAGATTCTGAAAATTTATTTGTTGCTATTTCCTTAACCAGCTTTCTTTTGAGACTGGTGTATTTATGAAACAAAAAGTTCCCAAGTCATTAGGTAATATATGACCCAAACAACTTGATAATCAATGTAAATGAGAATCAGGCCCAGAGTATCCAGGAGTATTAATTCCTTTGATGAAAGTATTTTTCTTCCTGTAGAGTCTATGTCTTATCTTCCTCTAAAGCTTACATGAGGTCATTTGGCCAAACCCTTGCCCTTAATTTCTGAACCCTGGTAGCTGATTTAAGAATATGTTTTTATTACTCCTTTTGTTTGCACAGCAGCTGGTGCTGATATGGTCTCCCCTGGCTCTTCAGAGATTAAACAGCACATGGGAGAAAACGTAGAGCAATGGAGAAGACATCTTCAAAATTTCATTTAGAAAACACAACAATATTTTTTTAGGAAATTGTTGTTAAATCAGTTCACGCACAACACAACTTTTTTTTGTTATGACATATCTATATGTATGATACAGTTATCTATTTCTCATTTCTATTATAGATCTGCATTATTATAATAAAAATTAATAACAGTTGTAATAAGGGGAATGAAATTCACGAATCAGAATTTAGACTCATGTCATTGTTACTTATAATACCTGCAACACATAACCAGTACTTCCCAGTCACTGCAGTGTGCTGTTAAACAGTAACTGCACAATAAATATTTTTTTTTCTTTTCCAGATAACCTAAAACATAATCATAAGCATTTGTCAAAATCAATCCTGTATCCAACACCACGAGAGTATGATATCTAGAACTTCCTGATCTGAAGCAATTAATTTTTTTTAGATATATATGAAATGGAAATAACTTCAAACCAATTCCTTTTTTCAGAGATGTTTTGTCATAATATTTTTCAAAACAGAGCATCACAGAACTGTGAGGCTGAACTGTAACTCTGCTGATGCTTGGGGAGCATGACTGGAACACACACAAACCCCCAACCCAAGAAAACAAAGGGTACAAACATTCAGGTCACTGCAGCTCCTCATCCCTAAAGGTAGGCAAGCACTTCCTTTCCAGCTCAAGCATGAACTTCAATATACTGCTGAGTTCAGTAATTACAGGGGTTCTGTTCCCCCCGTATTAGTTACAGGAACATCCTGTCATTTGCACAAATTGTCATGAAACAAAAGCAATTTAGATTTCCACAGAGAGCTGTGGGCTCAACAAAACCTGAGAAATGGAACTTTCTGGGTATTGCCCGGCCTGATGAACATCAGCTGCTCTTGTGACCAGCTGGGAACATGGTCAACTACAAAACTCTCAATCTTCAGGCACCGACAAAAGGCAAAGCTTGACAAGCTGACAAAACATGACATCTTAATGAGGGTTTTTTTTCAAGTGTTACTGGATAGTCCACACCAGAAGCTGGAGTCGGGGGCAGGGCTGGAGAAGAATGTGAGGTGGTAGAGAACAGTGTTCCTCGCTTGGATAACTCCTGGGTGATCCTCCAACTAGTATTCTACTCACAAACCAGATTTTAGTGAATACTAGTTAAATTGGAATGATACATAAAAGAAATTTGGGCTACACCTCTTTCTGTTAGTACTGAAATATTCTTAAGTGAAACATTACATTTTTATCTAAAATATCCACAATTAAGTTTGCAACCTTTCTCCATGTGCTCTCTATAGCATGTGTTTCCTACAACAGGATATACTACACATACTAATACTGTAGGAAGAGATATAGCCAGTTGCCAGAAACCCCTATCTATTATCACTTAATAGCTGATATTATGATAAAAAATGGGGCCACAGGCAGGAGTGTTCTTCTAGGCTCAGCTATCAGGTATTTCACACAATATGAAATTCGTCTTAAGTGTTGCACTCTAGGTGGGTTTGCCTGCAAAGAGGTGCTCATAAGTAAGTGGGGGAAATAAATTATTAATAAATCGGTGACTTAATTTCACCCAGGGAAATCAGTGGCAGAATCTTGGGGGGAGGAAAGAAAAAAAAAAAAGCCCCGAACGACTCTCAAATCTGTAGTCCAGCCTCGAATTAAAAAGCTGCCTTATTATCACACAAGCGATTCCTCCTGAAATCTGACACGGAGCAAGAGAACAGGTCATTTAAAAGCGATGAACTAAGAGCAGCATGAGCAGCACAGCAGCCCGCGGCTCCCCTGGCGTTCCCGGGAGGATGTGCTGCCCTATCCCCGCTTTTACCTGCCGGGGGGAAGCGGGGGCGGTGCGGGGCCGTGCCCGCCCCCGGCCCGCGCCCCGGGGGAGGCCGGCAGCTGTCGGCGGGTGGGAGGCGTCTGCAGCTGGAAAACAGCAGCTCCGGTTGCTGATCAGATTTGGGGGTGGGGTGGGAGGTGTGTGTGGGAAAAGCCGAGCGATGGATCTTCCCTTCTTTTGACAACACTCTCCCCTTCAGGACTAAGTCTGCACTGGAGGAAAATAACTGCGAGGGAGAAGTGCTAATCACACCTCCGTGTGGGAACTAACTCCCGGGAGCAGCGAGTGCCGCCAGCCCCAGGATATTCCCTGCCTCCAACCTGAAGTGATTCCTCCTGGAACGGTTCAGTCGCGCCTGGAGTTCACCTTTGCCTGCAGTTAACCAGCGTGCAATTTGGG
>VZTN01022764.1:53693-86942 GCA_013400515.1 Erpornis zantholeuca | reverse complement strand
CATGGCACTGAAAGTAACAAATTTTGTACATTGGGCGGGGAAACCAACAACACAGAAAAAAGGAGTAAAATAAACAATAACCTGGGGATGTATTTGCATTATCTCTTAGGCATTCTAAATTTTTTTTTACAGTTGCCAATTAATCCTGCCAGTAGAGCTGACTGTCTTGCTAATTTATAACTTGGTGATAGCCTGAGTTGATAGAGCAGAAGTTATGATCTGGTACAGGGAGAACTTACATGAGCATAGGCTTTGATTTTTCTGCCACTATTTATTGCTCTCTAACAACAGGTCTCTTCACTAAAATAGAAAAGAGATGGAACATAATTTTAATTGCTTCCTAAAATGCACAATACATGTGATTCTCACAACAGGAGGACTGTGCCATATGGACTGTCTAACTACAGAGGCAGCTTTAGAGGCAAAAGGTCTACAGGGCAGACTCAAAGCACTTCCCAGTCCTCACTCCGATGTTCCTGTTTGGATGCTCACGACGAGCAGTGTTTGCAGTTTTGCAGAAGAATGCAGGACAGAAAAAGGTGAGTGGCTTTCCCTCACACTGCAGCCTGGCCACATGATTTGGTCATTCATGGATATAAATTAATCAAATTGCATTTATTAAGTGGAGCTGATTAAATGATATTGATTGTAAATAAATTCCCCTCTACAGTTGTGGTATGTTAACCCTGGCCAGCAGCCAAACACTGATGCTTGTCCACTTCCCCTTCAGTGGGATGGGGGAGTGAACAGGAAGAAAAAGCAAGAAAACTCCTGTGTCACATCAGTGTCTAATAAGGGAAGGAAAGAGGCCAGAGCCAGCCAGTACTGCTTGGAATTTTCTTTTTGCTGTTTATTTTTATGATGTGGTGCTTTTGAAACAGCAGATCTGCCCAGGTAGGGGCATGCTGAACATTGCACTGTTCTAGAATGTTCTATGTAGTCTAAAAAAGAGCATGAAATTATCATTTCATGAATGGGGACATTGATGAGAACACAGTGACAAGCTTAGGAAATCTCTGTTCTACAGAAATCATGGATCAGTGACAGAGAAGAAAGACCAATGCAGGGATGAGGAACACAATTTCATTCAGCAGCACAGAGAGTCTGGAGGATTCTGAACAATCAGGTATGTTACAGATGCTTAATGTTGAAAATAAATATTAACTTTCCATAAATGTCCTCTGTACTTGTACAACCCTTATTCTTTCAACTGAGTATTATCACTCCTTCCTAATAAGTACAGAATTTGGCCCATGAGTTGTTTGGGGTTTTTTCCCTAATTTAATTTTTAAAATAAACTTTACTATACACAGAACTGCTACAACCTTCCTTCCTTGTGTTGATGTAACTCCTTCAGAAGTTGGATTCTTTGGCTATAAGCCAATACATATTTTGGCTTTTTTTTTAGGGCAAGGGCTGTTCCTGTCTATCATATTTTTGCTCGTTTAGCACTGCAACAAATTAAGCTACATGTCCCAGTGCAGTGCTCTGGTAAAAGTTGAAGTGTTAAGGTGAAGAAACAGGAAAAACTTTGTGGAAGAAGTTTCTGGAGGGAAAGGTAAATCTGCTTTTGATGTCAGGTATAAAGAGGTTACTGTAACCTAATAGCCAGTTTCAAATATTGCCACTTCTAAAAGTCACACCATCACCCGAGATTTTTTGCTATGAAGGGAAACACTTGGATTAGAATTCCCCAAGCTGAATTTATTGCTGTGATTATTTGAGCAGAGGTAATTGGACAGCTGTGTAGAGTTCACTCTGTGTACACATAAACAAGGAGGGGAACCACAGTTCCATCAGGTAACAGGGACTTAGTGCTGAATATTCAACAGTTTGGTTGTATTTGTTTGTTTGTTTGTTTTCTTTAAAGCTTTAACATTTATTTGCTGGAGCTCAGAAACAAGAACTTAAACTACAACTCTCCCTTGAGATGGACAAACTTGATGCTTCAGTGTGATGCCAGTGGAGAATTCAGCAGCAGGCAACACTTCCATTTCAGCAGTGCCACTCTGAGGGAGTGGGAACCCGTATGAAGAAGCTTTTCTCCCCTCGAGAGAGCCTCAGAAAAGGATAATCTTTGTCACGTAACCTGGCAGGGAATGTATGACTATTGAGGGAAACTTCAAAGGCAGACCCAAATTTCAGCAGTGCAAAACTTCAGGAAACATTTTTCTCTATGATTTAAACAAGTACAATAGAAACTGTTCCACTTACTGCTTGCTCTGTGTGTGAAGAATCCATCCACAGCTCTGTGCAGGCAGCTGCAAGTGGAGAATGTGGAGAATTAGAGGGAGATTGCCTCTACGTGAGTTCTCATTAAGAATAAACAGATACAAAATATTTCCTGTTAATGTATGCAAGCCTGAATCATCATATTGTAACTTTGTGGCAGATGTTTAAGTGACAGTATCTATGCAGAATAAATATGAATGGCTAATATAAATATTATTATAAACTATAGCAAGTTAAGAGTATACATTGAGTATTCAATAGATTACCTAATTTAGGCACAAATTATTCCTGCACTTGGAAGTTCCATTCAAAAACACGTACAGTGATTATTTGGGGATGCACTGCAGTTGGTGAACAGAGCTTCAGTGATTCATCCCAAAGAATTTTCCTACAGATGCAAGGGTAGGACAGTGGAACTTCATGCCATCAGAGTAATTTCTGTGCTGGCCATTTGCTGTCCCAGGCCCCTACATGTCACACCCACAGCACATCCCCTGGGCTTTGTCAGTGCTGCAAATCCCACCTTTATCTCTCCATTGAAACACCAACACCAAATAACCTGGAAACTTGGCAATAAGGATTAAATCCAACCCTGGACATTTTCCAGTCAGATTTCTTCAGAAATCATGGACTACTTTTTGCTACAAGGATGCAAGAGTAAGCAAGGGAAAAAGAGTAACTGTTGCAAATCCTGTTCTATATTATTTAAAAAGAGAGGAAATCCCTTACTTGTGATACTACAAATTTTTTTGGGGGGTTGACTGACCTTCATGTAGACTTTCCCCAGGGCACATAGGTTAAACTCCAACCCCAAGTTGTTAAATTATATTTTGTAAGAAGAAAGAGACGAAAAGAAAAGTGTAAAGAAATCAACAATAAAAATGTTTATATAGGGCTTAAACCAGTGGTTATAGTTTTTGTTTGAAACAAGAAAGGGAGGTCTTTGCCAAAACATATGATATATTTTATATATATGTGGATATATTTCATAAATAAATTATTACAGTTATAAAATTAAATATATCTTTCAGTTATTGCATTTGTATCAGTTTCTTACTTGCTGTATAACTGATTTTGTACATTTATAGAAAATAGATTATTTATTGTATAAAACCACTTTACATACTATATTCCCGTATTCTTTCTTAAAATACATTGTATAGTTTTGGGGTTTTCAAAAAAGAATCAAACTTTGTTATGAACAATACTTAATGTTCCTAATGTTCCTTTATGACCAAAACCTAGAATTTTTCCCCCTGAATGCTGACACCAAGGTCACACAACTTACTGCCTTCAAGAGTTTGATAATTCTCCTGACAGTCTGGGAATTGAGTAGGAAAACAGGATAACAAATTCTGTGATAATAATCATGCATAAAAAGTGACATTACAGTTTTGTGTCCCTTTTGCTATAAATGTAACCTTCATCTGTCCCCTAATCCTGGGACAAACAAGGCAAGAGATTTTTGTCCTGAGAGTTCCTTTCGTGGCCAATGTCCACTGATTTCAGCTCCAATCCCAAACACATCCCAGTGCTGAACAAGCTTCCAGAGCCTCCTCAATGGGTACAACCCAGCTTTTAACTGCTCAGTCTGTGTTTGGAATTCCACTGTGTTTGCCTGTGTGAATTCAACTGAAATGTTGCATTTGAAGATGGATTCAAACCTTCCCCAGTCCCACACGCTTTCATTTTATTTTAAACATTCACCAAAAAGAAAAAAAAATAATTCAAACTGGGTTCTTTCTTTGATATGGAGGCAGATTTAGCCCTTGAGTGATGGGCTACGGGTTTTATTGCTGTGTTTTTTCCTTAGGAAAGAAAAATCACAATTTTTTCTACATGAATTCCACTTTCAAGTGGTTTGGTTTTGGGACTCTGGTGCCAATGTACCAGTTAATGTAAAAATCAATCTGTTGTGAATACAGCAAAAGAATGAAAATGAGAAATAACGTTGTATCAAACTCAGAAGACAGAAAACTTAACTGTAGATATTTCCAAATAAACCTATAAACCACAGCATTTACCTGAAAGTTCTGTGTGCTGGATTCTGGCTTTAAACTATCATTTTTCCATCTGGGAACAGTTAACAACCATGGACAGTTTTTACCTAATTTCATGTTTATGTAAAATGTCACCAGTAATACTCCTCAGTGACTCTGTTTACCGAATTTTTAATTTGTACTAGAAGGCATTGAGCTAATTTGAAGTACAAATCTTGAAAAACTATACATAGAATTAACTTCATATACAATTAATATATGTTTTTAATTAAGAAATAGCACTTAAAATCTGATAAATCATAAAAGGCCTATTTGCAAAAGTTAGAATTAAATCCTCTTTCACCTTTCAACATGTAACATTACATAGTTAGGTGTCCTCAGAATCACTCTTTCTCTGGGATATTATTTTGAGGAAATTTGTACTTGTATAACAATAAATTAGTTCCAGTTCTTACTCTATTCAATGTAAAACCATATATGTACAAATCTGCTGTAATTCTGTCAGAGTTCCATAGCACTCATTCTAATTCCCAGTACTGAAAGTTCAGTCTTGTGTTGTTAATAGCAATAAAAACAATAAATGATCAAAAGCAAAGAAAACAATGTAGGAAGGAGCCTTGGAAAATTTATGGTTTTAGCCTCAACAGAGAGGGAAGAGATGTGAGTGCAGTTGTCACATGCAAAGGGCTGTGAGGGAGAGGAGAGCCCAGTTTTGTTCCCTGTGTTCCCAGGAGGAATTGCAAGGAGCTCACAGCAAAGCCCTCCCCTCCTTGGCTGCTCCTTATGAAAGCCACAGAGAGTCTGAAAGTGAGAGCCTGAGAGGGCACTGAAGCTGGGAGTGGAAGGAGCCATGTCCTCTGCCAGAACTGGGTGACTGTTCCCATTCCCAGAGCAGAGCTCATCCCATTCCCTGTGCTTTACAATAAACGGCTCCTCGTTGTTGTGCCTGCTTCTGGGGACACCATTCTGTGGATTATGATTCTCTCTACATCCAAAATTCTTGTAAATTCTGGGAGCCAAGTTCATCTGTAGATCCTTCTCCTTTATGTCATTCCTACATTGATCCCCCACTGGCACCATCCAACATTGTTCACACGCACTCAGATGCTGTTTTTAGGAGCTGGCTGTCAGAACAGCCAGACAAAAATAACTCTGCTGTGACAGATTGCTGAGGACAATCGTGACAATTTGATTTAAGATGACAAAATGGTTTGTCTTGACAAAAGTAAAACACAGGCTGACTTAAGGCTGAGTAATGTAACTAAAAGTTATCATTAGAAACGGAACAAATTCTATCCATATGAACATTAAATCTTTCAATCCACAGCTTTAAATCTATTGGAAGAGTAATCAAGGAAAATTGCAAACAGATGACTCTGGAAACAATGTTTGTTTTCACTGCTAGAGTTTTACAATGCATAATATATAACCTGATCTGGAGAGCTTTATGCGACAAAGAAATGTCAGGATTGAGAGATTTTAAATGCTAAGCAAGTTAAACAAAGCATATTGCACTCTCTGTTTACCTGGCAGTAGTATTGTCCAAGGTTTGCTTAAAAGTACATTTTAAAGAGTAGTTTGACTTCCAAAGTTTTCTGTGGTGCATTAGATGACAGATGTGCCTTGATGTGCACTTCAAAGCTATCTCCATGCAGATTGTTGGTAGCACAACTGAGCTTCAAGAGAGGTTTGGGATGAGGTTCGAGTCTTGGCTCCTGTTTTGTCTATGGGAAACACCTCTCTGAAGCCTTGGGCTCTTACTGGCTTTTAGCCTAGAGTGGTACCGGTGTCCACATCAAACACCCTTCCCCTTATCTAAGTCTTCTGGATTAGTTCCCTCATTTTATTTCAGTAGGATCTTTATCCATTTTATAACAGACCAGGTGTTGGTCATTTCCTGAACGCACCACTTTCAGAAATTAGGTTGATGTGTAGATCTAAAAACTCCTTGTGCACCTCTGTGTTACTTTAGGGATCTGAATATCTTTACCATGTGCTATAATTGGTCATTGGTAAGTGGATACTTTGGCTCACACTTCCTGCAGATGTCCCAAGCAACATAAATGGAATGGACTGAAGTTTGAGCCCTTCAACAATAAAGATTAGAAGTCTTTGACATTCAGACTCCATTTTTGCCATAAACATTTTCTTAAAAATCATGTATGGACAAGATAATGTAGACACTAAAGGGCTAGCATGTTAAACAATGAAATAATCATTGAGAAGGTGAGAGTTTCCCTTTTACCTGTTATAATGGATATTCCATTAAACTACAATTCACATTTCTTAACTAATCACTTCTGCTAAAGCTGTTTCTCAGAGTGTGAACCAGCTCTCCCTTAGGTTACCCAAGTACTTATGTGTCCTATTAATGGGACTTTCTCCACAAATTTCCAAGAAATCTTTGCTCTACTGCAACAAAGTAAATAATTGTAATTTCATTTTTAGAGTTCATTTTGATTTAGCTGTCTTGTTTTCGCAATTACTCCTCTCACCCCTACCACAAAGAACCAACTGAATTTGGAAGTGTTTTAGTGTCTCACTGCTTCCTGGTGTTCCAGGCCTGGCAATCTATATTGCTCCAGAGGAGAGCTGCCTTCACTTACTAGTGCAGGCCCTCAGCTGTGCAAATACTTCCAATGCAGATGTGAAGAGGGTGGGAGCCTTTTGTCATTAAAAAATAAATGTGCAAACTATTGTAGCAATAGAAAATATATATTGAATGAGAAAATATATAGTGCATGAGGTGAGCTACAAAACCACAGAAAAGCAGATGTAAAAATCAAAGCCCAGAGGCTCCATTAGAAGACTCCTGGAACTTTGCATATATTTATTCAATTCTGATATCATTAAATTGCAGTTCCCAAAGAGATGTTTTTTAAATTTCTAGTTTGTTTCCCCATATCTATCACAGAAGAGGAATCCATTAATTTCACAATGAAGCCAGTTTGCAGCTCCTTCTGGTGTCAATTTAGATAGCCATGGGTCAGCTAAAGGTCATGTTTTCAGTGGTTTTAAGACACTACAACTGAAAACCAGACTGAACCTAAGCATTTGAATTCTTAAATGTAAAAATTTGTATAAAAAATCTGCTAATGAATTAATACATTTGAAACACCTGTACCAGGTCCCGAAGGTTGCCTTTGATTAACTTTCTTCCTTTAAGCAAAGTTCCAAAGAGATTGGATACTCTGTATTTGGAGGAGCACAGAAGAGAAAATGAAAACTGGAGCAGAGGAAATCCTGCATCAGAGTTCAATAACCCCCAAATCATAGTTCTGATTCTGCTATCTCATTATGGGATCTCGGGCAAATACTCAGGTTCGTATTGCAAACACTGACACAAGGGCAAGACCCAAGGCAGATCCCTACAGAGCCAGTCCTAAGCCATGCTTCTCTCTAAGTAACATTTTTACTTATAAGTGCTTCTGGTCACCTTCAAGAACATGTGAAGGATCAATGTCTTTTGGTGGAACTGTCACTGCACCTCTGATTATTTTCAAAGAATTGGTCAGCTACTGCCTACCAGAAACAAAAATGTCTGTAAGATACTATAACATACATAGAGGAGCATGCACACAGCAAACTGTTTGGTGGTGATTCAGAGCAGAACTAAGGCATAGCAAATGCCTGATTTGGTTATGGCTGTCTGTGCACTCAGGCACACATTGATTGTCCTGAAACAACCCAGTATTGCTTTGGCTGGTTGGTTCCAGTCCCCTGCGTGCCTTCAAGAAGAGGGGCCAGAAATATTTTGAAAAGAACACTGACATGTTATCACCAATCCAAACTGAGGAACTGTGCATTAGGGAAAAACCTGAAGAAAACTAAGCAAGGGGCGTGAAAAACTCACTGGCAATGCACATTCTCGGCAAGAACCCCAAAAACCAAACTAACGTTCACTGTGCCCAGGTGCTCGGAAATGTCTCAGTATGGCTGCTGCTACTGGTAGCAGTAATATGCAGATGTACCTTCCCACTTGCTTGTGTGCATTTTCTGAGGTACTCCTTGGTGTAGGATCCTGCACATCTCCTTAGGGGCAGCCGGAGACGTGGCAGCAGCCAGGCTGTCCCACCCTGTGCTTACCAGGGAAGGGGACTGCGGGCACCGGGCCCTGTCTCAGGTCATGAACTTCCAGAACTGTGCTACCCAAGCCAAGGATTCCTGACAAGGGCGTTTTACTGCAGCACTATTTAGTTCATTGATGTTGCAAATGTGTTCCCCCAAGTATCACAGAGCAAACAGAGTACACATGTTTTGCCAGTCACATGCACTGCCTTCATAACAGTTCTCAAAGCCTTTATTTCCACATATGCAGCACTATGATTTATTTTGTTGAAAAAGGCAATGTTGGTTGCCAAACTCCTTCTACTGTGCCTGTCTCACTGTGTGAAAAACACCATTTTCTAAACAAACGCTGCCTATTGGAAGAAACATGAGTTCCAAACTCCTCTTTCCTAATTTTCAACAAATGCTGGTAAAGAAAGAACACAGCACAGCTACAGTGTCTGAAGTGAGAGGCTTCCAGCATCTGTCACCTCTCCTGCAACAAGAGGGACTTCAGAACAATCTTTCAACAACATTTTTTTGCTTTTTTTTTTTTTTTGCACAATTGCCAGCATTCTTGATAAGTGTGTGTTTCCTCAACTGGCCTGAATAAGGTAAGACCGTTTTTTTAAGCAGCACTTTTATAAAAGGCTTGTCTAACAGTATGAATTGGAACATCAGCCATCCAGAACATTGTTAAGTAGTCAACACCTGTTTTTCAGGTGTTCCTCTGTTTGTAAACAGTGAGTAGTTTACACACGAGTTTTTGTGCTTCGTCTGTTCCTCCTGCTGCAGATCCCATTCTCTGCAGATCTCACTTCTGGAAAACAGTCTTAAGACGTTTATTAATCATGATTTTCATTTAAAAGCCCCAGGAATATTTCATGCTGTACAACATATCACAACATTTATTTCTTGAAAAATTCTAGAAATTTTTCATTTTTCTGTCCAACTTGTGTGTATCAGCTCAATCCCTCATGATTAAAGAATTACCTTAACAAGGAATATGATCACTTGATATATTGTTAGCACTTGAAATGTGCTTTTAAATAATCAGCTGGTTTAGACATAGACCCATTAGAAAGACATTACTCCTATTACTTATTCACATTTTCTGTTACCAGAATCATATGAATGGTGTTGGAATTGAATAATTATTCTAGTTTCTCAAATAGAAAACATTCTTCTTGAAACTACACAGACAAACCCAATTCTGCTGTCCATTGCTGTATTGTGCCTCTTCTGTACAAAGAGACACCTTACTCAAATTCAAGCCCTAACATCACCAAAAAACTGTGTTTGATATAATTAAGGAGTGGAAATCCCATATGACATCACTCAAAGTGTATGTATTACAGCAACAGCAACATTAAATCATTAATTCTTTGAAAACAGCTTTAAAGGAGTCTGACATGTGTTTGTATTCTTTTAAATGAACCATTTAATCAAATTGTACCTTTTCTGTTAATTCCCCACATATTTACACAATTCTTTCCTTTTTCCCCCTTAGAAAATCCTGGTGCTTCAGAGGAATTTGGTGGTAACAGGGAGGCTGCCTTGAGTCATGACAAACACTGGTGGATGGCTCATTGTGGACAAATCTGTAAAGGAAGTTTTTGTTGCCTGATGATCTGCTTATATTCACGGATATCAAAGATTATTAACTCAGCCAGATATCTGTCAAAAATGCTCATAAGCAGAAGAAAGTCTGAAAAGTTCAAACACTCACAGCACTTGCCTAAAAGGCAGAAGTTTGCTTTCTACAGGAAGCCAAAAATGCCTGGAATTTAAGAGATGTGCCAGACTAAAATAAAAGTGTAACACGTTACCTAACTAAACAGCTTTTTATGCAGTCCTTCCCTCCTAAAAATAGTAAGTCCATTTCAAAAGTATAATAAAATAAATTAATTTCTCTTATGATTTCATTGAAAATAAAGGAAGAAGTTTATGGTTGAGATACACTGCAAAAAGTATCCAAGCTTGGGGTTTTTCTAGTTCTCTTGAAGCATCCAGAGACTTCCCTCTTGTAATTGCCCATAAATACAACATGCCATTGCCATTCTTTGACCATCTGTGTCTTGGCATTTTCCCTGTCCACCTTCCCACAGGTAAAGCACCTACACTCTGGCATTTTGCCTCTTGGAACACAGGCAAAGTCCCCTGCCATGGGAGATGCCTCACTGACAACAAAAACCCCCTTCATGTGGCAGCAACAGCAGAAATATTGCAGGGAGTCTTTGCTGTCCCAAAGTGTTTCATCTGAAAGACTAATTCATGCAAATATAATTTAATTTCTGTACTCCTTTGTCCCTTTCCTCTGACACCACCACTGCAGGCAAGTGGCAGTCCTGGGTTTGATTATGGAGATTTATTTATTGTACTCATGGAGGAGTCCTCATATGGGAATGATTTGTGATTCATAAATGATTTGATCTGGACTTAATTGATTTAGAGGTTGGTCCAAGAATATCTGCACAACTATCCAAATGCTTGTGTAAGTTAATTCCACACACTGTTACATACCACTTCACACCTTCTGCTACAGTTTTTTTGCATGCAAAAAAAAAAACCAACCCCAAAACCAACCAACTGAAGACAATGAAAAATCAGTTAGATTTAAACTATAATACCTGATAGTCAGATCATGGTCTGTAGCTGTCTCATATTAAAAGTTTCTCAGTAACTTTAAGTCTTGATTTTATATAAAAAAATTTGGTACACTGAAGTTTCTGGCTGTGTTGCCTTCCACAATTGTACCTTCTACATCTAATGACATTAATTTAACATTTGTGACTTTTTTTTTTTTTTAATCCAATTTTTGCAGTAATTCTTAAGAGCAAATTTGAAAAACTGGGCGGGGATGTTAAATACCAAAATGACCTTTATCATCAGTACTTTTATTCTGTAGAACAGGACAAAAGTAATGACTGCATTTCATTTTTCTACTAAGGGCAATTATCTTCAGTTACAGTTGTATGGTCTGTCCAGCCCTTAAGGCTTCACTCAGTAGTTCTTGTAGCACACCTCACCCTCAGAATACTCAGTGCTAGTCATAACATCTGTTGGAAACAATGGCATTCCTCCAGTACTTAAATATCTTTCCTAGCAGACAAAGATACACAGAGGAAAGCAGAAATGGCTGTTTACTTTTGAAATGCTGCCAGGAGTGAACCTATTCACCTCCCTTGGGAACAGCAGAGATTCTACTGTACAGCCTGGGCGAACAGCATTATCTCACTCTTACATCCCATAGTTTATCCGTAGCTCTCAAAGCAATTCACAGGAATCAGCATCATCACTTCTGTTTCACCAACAGCTAACAGAGGCTGTGAAATAGGCAAAGCCTTGCCCAGGTTCACCAACTGGAAACCAACGCCTTTCCCCACAAAACTCTTCCATCTTTGAGGCAATTGCAGCCCTCTGAGAAACAGATTCATCTTTCTATTTATTTCTTTTTTTTTGGGGGGGGGGGGGGGGGGAGAGGNGTTGTGTGGGGGGGGGGGGGGGGGGGGGGGTGGTTTTATTCTGTAAAATCTTGCAGAATTCAAGTTTAGCTTGCAATACTTGCGTATTTATCCAGCCTCTCTTGAATGCAGTTAGGAAAGACCATACTCACAAATGCTGTCAAGGCATGGGAAAAACGCTGCTCTCGAGAAGTGCATGTTCAGAAGAATAAACAAGAGCCTGTCATTACTCATCTGCAGAAGCAGTGGACAAGGGGAAGTAGCTGTCCTGAGGAGCTTTGTTAGCTTCCAGAGCAGAATTTTATGCCTGAAAATGTCCCTCGGGCATAGAGCTGGTGGGTTCTGTACTGACAGTGCTTCCACAGGGATGGAGTTACATGGGAGCTCAGCAGGAGGAGCAAACATGAGCAAAGCAGTAATTTTTCTTGGGTCAGTGCCATCAATAACTTCTATTCACGTTGTTCAGGCAATTTTACCTTATTTGTGATTTCCATGAAGTGATCTTTCCCACTACAGGAAACACCAGCCTGTATCTACCATAAGTACTTCCCTAAATCTTAAATAACATAATTTCTAAGGCCAGACACAGAACCTTGTAGTGTTTTCACAGAACGCAGTAAGATTTAGACATCACTAATTAACTGATTTCCTGAGTAACCTCAACTGGAAGGGAGGACCTGTGTTTATAAGCACTCTTGATAAAAGAAATACATCTCTGTCATTCAGCAGAAGTGAGATGACCTTTCTGGAAGAATTCTTCCGAAATTAAGCAGTTGAAATTGCTTGCACCCCTTACACAATTGCATACCAAAATTTATGTTCAGGTTCAGTCCAGACTTGGGAATTAACAGGCAAAAGAGGACTGCAAATAAAATTAGGATACAGGAGAAAAAAAACCCCAAAACTCCATAACAGGGGAAGAACTGCAAATTATGCATTTTCCAAAAAGAGATTACCAAAGCCCAAATTCTTCAGTTTTCTCCTCTTTTTCTACCTAGGAATCTATGAGGATACAAAATTGGTTTTATATAGTATTGTTATCCACAGGTTTGGGGTTTTTCTTAGGACTGTGAAAGGAAGCTGTCATTTGTATTCCAGTTTTACGTTAAAAAAAACCAAACGAAAAAGTGTTGGCTTAGTTACTAACATGGAAATGGGAAAGGGGAAAAGGGCACATCATCCCATATGCAATCATGCTACAAGAGCATTCAGGCCGTTTCCAACACACACACACACACACACTCTGAGAAAATCTTTGGTGTTTACTATCCAGTAAACAAGAGAGTGGAGCAGGAAAGACACGCAGAGGGATAGGCTCAACCAGGAGCCCAGAGCATGAATTACCGGAAACAAAACTACTACAGCCAAAAGCAAACTCCTGTTTGGATCCTGTAACTTGGTAGTGACATTCCCTCCTCTTTCAGCTACCCAACCTTCCCCCTGTGCCCTCTGGAAGCAGCAGACTTCAGTTGCTGTGTCAGTCGTGTGGGGGCACACTTCAAGCAAAGTTTAACAGAGAACACACACTCATCACACTCCAGCTTTGTCATTCCTGTTCCCACCTACTCATTCTCTTCCCGTCTGCTTTGGGGGAGGAATAAAGAATCATCTACCTTCCATGGCACACGGATATAAATAACCCTTTAAATGCAATTTCCAGGCATTATTCTGCCCATTACAGAATTCCTGGCTGAACTCCTGGAAGCATCACCCTTGGTAGTGTTAATTCGAGGGACAGTATCAACCCCCAAAGTGGCAGATCATAGTAAGAACAGTTTTGTTCTAGTGCAGCAAAGCAGCTATTCCACTCAAGAGTGTAATGCTTCGAGGCCTCACACTGCCAGTATTCTGAGGGTTTGGGTTTTTTTTCAAAATAGAAAAAAAACCCCTCAGGAAACAGCCACTTCATCTGCTCTTCTGAGCCACTCTCTTTTTGGCCTTAAGGGTGAAGATGAGAGCGATGAGAAAAATGGGGAAAAGGAAGAGAAAAAGAAGTGTTCATCATACACTTTTAAATCACTCTAAACTGTT
Source organism: Erpornis zantholeuca (assembly GCA_013400515.1). Classification (NCBI taxonomy): domain Eukaryota; kingdom Metazoa; phylum Chordata; class Aves; order Passeriformes; family Timaliidae; genus Erpornis; species Erpornis zantholeuca. Next base: position 73,168 of record VZTN01022764.1, on the reverse strand, counting down.
TCAATTAAGGAAAAAGGTTTTTTTTAATAGTAAGGCCAGGAGAAATCCTGCTTTCCTTCCAAAGGTGCAGCAGTGGAGCAGACTTTGTCCAGATGTAAACGTTTGTGCCCATAGCAGACAAAAGCACAGGCAGACAACATCCCAGTACTGGTTTGTTGTAGACTGTGCTCATGGGCATACCAGTAAAGACATCTGGAATAGAACAGTTCAGAAATTATGATTTTCAGTCCCTGTGAAGGCTTTTTACTGAGTCCTATTATTACATACAAGAAGACTCCACATGTCCTGCTTTGAACCCAAGCTTATTAAAATCCAAGAATGGCCTAAAGATTGAACATACACCCTTGATTTATTACATTTAAAAAAAAACCAACTAAGATTCATATTGGGAATTGCTAGTTTTTAATGATTACAACAGTTTTTTCAGTCATTTCCTTATTTCTATAGGATTCTCAATATGCCTCCCCTCATACTTACCTACATGTGCTTTCCATATGTGCTTCCTTCCCTTTGCCAATGTGATTACTGCAGTATTTCTTCTCTTTCTGTCTTTCAGATACAGAGCTATAGGATTACACTTTGCTGAGCTTTAATTAAGATGCAGGGACTGGTGTAATGGATAGAACCATGACAAGGAAACATATATCAGAAGCCAGGATTAAGATTTGATAATTTTCTTGTACCAAGTCTGGGATGTGAAGTTTTGATGTTGATCCACCCTGGTCTTTGTACATGGCACTGATCTATTACACAATCCCTGGCTTCTGATACAGAGCTCCCCGTCCCTGGCAGATTTAAGCAATTAGTACTGCAGAGCCTGATCTTATTCTGATCTCCTGTTCCCACACGGTGTCCATGAGGAAAGTGATCCACACACTCTTACTGCTGTGGTGGTGCTCTTGGCACACTGCAAAAGTCAAGGACAAACACCAGGAGTGCCTGGGCTCACACTCCCACTTTCCATGTGTCCAGCACCCAAACCTATCCAGGAGGCTTCCTTTGCTGCTTTTTTCTCTTTTCATCCTATTTTTGTTCATGTCACAATTACTGCCCCTACATCTGGGCTTAAACAGCCATTTCTGGGACCACATGGCAAACCAGATGAGTAAAAGGAAAAAACCTTTCTAGAGAGGCTTTATCATGTTAGAATTATAAAATAATTAATATTTTAGAGGAAATAGCTGAAAATCATCTGGTCCAATGTCACAGCTATCTTCAAAGCTAGAGAAAAATTCAAGTTGTGATCAGGTTGGTCAGGACCTTGCCCTGTTAAATTTTGAAAATTTCCAAGCAAAATTTCCACAGCTGGTCTCAGGCTCTAGATCCAGTGACTGACCATCCTCACTTGGAAGAATTTTCCTTGCTGTAACCTGTCACTGGTCATTAGTGGGTCTCCAAGAGCCACCCCAGTCCATTGCCTACATGGCCAGGTTCAAGGCCACTGGACAGTCCCTGCAGCCTCTGCCCCAGGCTGGACAAACCCAGCACTCTCAGGCTCTGGCTCAGGTTTGTTCAGCACCTCAGGCCTCTGAGCAGTACCTGGCACTCTGTATGAGTTCATCAGTATCTTTCTCAAGCTTGGCTCACTCTCAAGCCCCAAAACATGATCTCACAAGTGAATACAGGCTACAACCACTTCCTTGGCCCCCTGGCAGCTTTCTCCATGCAGAGAGCATTCGGCTCCATTGACAGAAAGGAAGGAGCAGCAAAATTTACAAGTGTAGGGATGCCTAGAATGCAAGTTGCTACTGAGGCTTAATTCAAAACTTAAGTGAAAAATAACAGAATCTTTCCTGGATTAACCCAGTGTTCACTGAGATCCTCACTAGGGCCAAATTCTTCCTGCCTGGGGCTTATCTGCACAAACGCCTTTAAGTCAGAACAAGGTGCATCAAAGCAAAAAAAAGTACTTTATAAGTGCTTTGATCAAAACGTGTCAAAATGAACCATCAGTCTTCTCTTAACCACAAATCCTACTTCCCCAAAAGGGGGTGGATTTTTCCCTAGGGATATGAAAGCCCTGTAGAAGGGATGGAATGGATTTATGCAGTTCTTTGTGTTGCTGCCATTTCATAAGGTGGGAAATAACTGGGCACATTGGCATAACTACAGTGCAGAAGCTGGAACTGTGCCTGGCCACAAACTGAACCTGGGACACACAACATCACACTGGCACCAGAACAGCAGCAAGAGCATTGATAGGTTTGGGGAACAGCATCGTTTGAAAGATGCGTGAAGTATCTTTTTCTGCTCTACTGTGTCTAAAAAGAATGCTCAGCAAGTAAAGAAAGAGCCCAGAAGAACAATAAAGATGAACAATAAATATGGTGAAATGTCTTGCAAATATGCTTGTGAGAGCAGAGTCAAAATATGAAGGTTTTCTGCCTATGCTTTTCCACATTTTCCAGTCCTTATGCATAATTTTTAGGATTTCTTGTGCAATGCTCCCATGCTAGTCTTCACTTTCAATCAAATAAAAATCAGACTAACCTTTAATGAATTTAATTAATACTGCTTGCTCCTCTTTTCTCTGCTTGCATGAATATGTGCATACCTGGTTTAAAAAATGATTGTCTACACAATTATTTCAAACACTTCTGCAGGCGGAGGAAAGCTGGTTTAATGTAAAGAACAGAGAACGGGGGAGGACACACAAGGCAACAGTTGTCAGCTGTGTTGAAAGTGCAAAATGAAAGGCAGTAATTGTTTTCTCTGTTGGCTACTTGAATAGCCTTAAATTACAACAAATGTTACTCATGCCAAATATTGTTTCAAGGTTTTCTTCTCATGAACTTGATGTCCATAAGCAAGCAAGCAAGGAAGATGAATCATAGGAGGATGAAGACAAGAGAATCCCAGTGATGCTGTAAGGAATACTCCTTTTGGTACAGCTTCACTCTGCATTCTGCTGCTTCTGGGTTTAAAAACCGAATGTGGCCACCATATGTTAGAATGCTTCTTGCACCCAGGAGTTTACAAACAGCTTGTGATTCACAGGATTTCTGAAATGGATTAGGGAATCTGAAGATATCCACGTTGTTGTGCTTCCCTCTTGCACGAAGCCTTTCCATTCATAAATGGAAAAGGAGCAAAGATTTCAGACTCTGGCTAATCACAATAGGTTTGTAAAACATGGAGCAGCCTAATTTAAGAGCATTTACACCACCAGAATTTTTGAGACATCTCAATAGTCTTCCTTAAGAAGAGAATAAGATGGTTTAGGAAGGAGCTATACAGTGTTAAGTCTATCTGCTGTAGATGTGGTGGCAAGCTGAAGAACTAATTAGAACTGCCATGATTAAAAGGGTCTTTGTTTACACTTCTGGCTCACATCAGCTGCAGGGTGACTCTCGTGTGACAGTAGGGGACCAACACAGAGATGCAGAGTCCTGATGGGACACCTGAAACAACGGGGCAGTGTTTGCTGTGCATCTTAAGGATGTGTTTGCAGAACATGTTTTAGAATTAGTTTGTTCAAACAAAAATCCTTTCCCTCCCTGCAATACCAAGATGTGTCTAAATTTCAAATATGTGTCTAAATTTCTGTGAGCTTCATGGAAAGCTGCTGTTCTCAGCAAAACCCAGTATTACACAGATAAACCCCACGAGCCCATTACTTCCTTGGCAAACAATTCAAAGACAAGATAGGACTTATTTCTTTGTGAAAAGTCAGACTGTTTCACCTTTCATCTTCAAGAGAGATGGAAAAACTGATAAATGCAATCTGCTGAAGGAGATATTTGTGAATTTATTCTTCTCTAAAGCCACTGGGAGGTTGGCTTTAGAGGTTGGAGGTTAATTTCAGAAGCATCATCATTTAACTTCTCAGGAAAAAAGATCACAAAGTGATGAGCACTTAAAAGGTTCTTTAAAGCAAAACCTCTGGTTACAGTTTTGGTATTTTGTTGTTATACCATGCAGCCTTTTTTTAAATTAGGAGAAATCATTGAATATATTAACTCACATCAGCATTCATACAAATTTTCCAAAGCATAATAAAGGATCCTTAAGAACAGCTCTGTAACATGTCTTTGTTGCAAACAAAGAATCCCCTGAAAAATAAATGCAAGCTTTTAAAAATGGGTAAGAGAAGAAACAGTGTTCAGAACAAGCTTCAAGTTAAACAGAAATTATTTATGAGACTGTAATTTATCCAGAGATTTTCAGAACCACTCAACAGGTCACACTGTCTGTTGATTCCTAAATAATGGAACACATCAACTCAAAAATTATGCTAGAGAGAGATAAACCTCACACAATTTCAAATAAATTAGCAATGCAGGGTCTATTGATTTTTAGCTATTACATTATCTCTCCCTTTTAAAATTGTTTTTAACATACAAATGTATTAGCATCTTGAATAATGAAGTACCCTCCTGTTATCTGCATAAAATAAATTAAATTGGAAGGCATATGAAGACCTTAGAGCCACATTTCTTCCCTCAGAAAGTTTCCAAGAATGATACAGACATATGTATTGTACTTTTATTTGTTTCCCAAACAGTTCAAGAAAGGCTTCTACAGGAAATGAAGAAATTCGAGATATTTCAAGCATGGTGATAACAAAAGAGTAGTCGAGTATTTCAGTGTTTAACCCCCAATCAGGAGAGTGGAAGGAGTGATTTAACTTTTTTCAAAATACCTGACATAGCCCAGGACCGCAGCTTTACACACACACCAGAAGGATGGACACGGAGACACGTCAGGCTGCTGGTGCTTTTAAATATTGCTTTCTCCGAAGTGTTTAATTTTCAATAATATGTTGTTTTAAAAACCAAGATGTGGTCTCTGATGCTGCAGGTGTTGACCTGACCCATGGAAGGTAATGGCAGTGAACAGAGGTTTAGTGCCTGAGGGCTCAGATGGGAATGAGCGGGCTGGGAACGTTACACCGCAGAAAGGGATGGCTGCAGGCTGAAATGGGGCACCACAAAGAAGTCCAGGAGCAGGGTCAGTGAGGCAATTTGTTTAGGAATTGTCACACTGCTGGCCAGTGTTTGTCAGGGGGTAGAGTAGAATCACCAGTAGTTTGGCAATTCAAAATCCCTCAAGCATAACAACAAACATTTGAAGAAGCTCTTCCAGCAGAGCCTGCCCTGCATGCCCTGTCCATAGGGGCCACGAAAAGTAGTTTTATAGAAAATCAACTAAATAAGACTTTCCAGACTTGTATTGGCATTCCATCAAATACAAGCCATCATTTGCAGGAGAATCCTTCAACAGGAGAATCCCTTTGCCCTCATCAGAATGTTCTTTCCAGGCCTTGGGTGCCACTGAACTCCAAAGGGTTGATGAGGTTACAAGGTACAGACACACTTCCCATCCTTATTATCTGGAACAAACAACTCTTACCATAAAATGGATTTAAATACATATAAAATGGTAAATGCAGCTGCCAACACTTAGTTAATAGTTTTAACTTTGGAAACAAACCAAAACCATCTGTGTTTGTAACAATACCTGCCCCTCCTAAAACCATAAGAGACTGAGCCTAACTCAGAACTGAGAAGGGCATTCATTAAAAAAGCAGTAAGCAAGAACATTTACAGAAGATTAGCTGTAATGGAGTGAAATGATGGAAAAGTACCAATTTATATAACAGTTTTACAAACCTCTTGAAAAATTTTTTGGTTATCTTTCCAATGTCTGATGTTGAAAAATATGCAAAAGGCAAGGTCTTGCTCTTTCATACTTAGAGTCTGATTTCAGATTATTTTACCGAGAATCACTAACAGACACAGGCACTGACAAAAGTGCTCATGTGTGGATGAATGCAAAATGAAATGTATTTTCCAATACTCGGTTCTGAAATATTTTGACTGGCTTTGACTAATTTTGCAGGAACAGACACCCAATGTTTTAGAAAGTTTCCTCCAGAAGGTCATATCCAAGCCCTCTCTGGGCAATTTGTTCAGTGCTCAGTCACCTGCACAGGAAAGAAGTTCTTCCTCATGTTCAGGTGGAACTTCCTGGACATCACTTTCTGCTCATTGACTCTTGTGTTATTACTTGGCACCACAGAGAAGAAAATTTAGTTTGCTTTGTCAGGATGTTTTTCATTACTGCATCCCTAGAGGCACTAAATGACTAATTTTACAGACTGTTGAGACTCCTTGAGTTATTCAGTAAAAGGAAGGCTCTAAGAAACTACTCCAAGCATTTTACTCTGTCAAGTCAAAGTTCCTTCTATTTCACTGGGCTTCAGATCAGAATCTGAAAACTAAATTATCTTCAAGCAAATTCATAGTTCAATAACCATGCTTACTAAGTTTGCCAAGCAATCTTCACTCAGATGCAAAAATATTTTCCTCTTGGGATATCCATCTATATTAGCAGATCTTAAGCAATGTTTTTAATTTAATTCCAGAAACCTTCTGTATTTTTTTTCTCTTCTGCACTAAGACATCCATTTAATCCAAATTATGGCCAAGCAATTATCTATCCTCTCAGACAGGTTGATCCATGGAATGGAGTTTTCAAGCTAATAGAAGTTGGGAGCACACACTCTTTGGGCTGTGAAGCAGCTGGAAGCTTTGAAAAGTCCCTCCCCTGAAGCCAATGTTACTGCAACAGTAACATCATAAATAAGGCAGTGCCTGATTCCCCAGCAGTGCTTCTGAAGCAGACTTAAAAACCTGTTGTGTTACAAAAGCAGCTGCAGTTAGATTTTTTCTTTCAATATTTACAATATCTGTTGGCTCAATAAACACAGCTCATGTCAAGAAGTGTAGACATACATTGCCCAACACAACTACTGCTGGTTTGGGGGCAAGAGAGTCAAATCAGCATTCAAAGGCAATTTAAATTATGTCATTTAGTCATAATCTTAAAAAAAACTGCAAACTGAAAAACTTTTTAAAATCATTGCAAAGGATTTGAGAAAGCTTAAATGTGAACAAAATTAAAATTTTGGATTTGGGAAGAACATGCTCTTGGTGCTAGAAATGGCAAACTCCTTGGCCTAATTAGAAAAAAAAAAAAATCGAAAGTAAATACAACCCCTCAGAAGAAAATGTTACAGAATATCAGTAACTGCAGCCAACAGTACCAGTGACAGCCTGAATGGACCCTACCAAGGCACAGCTGTACTGAATCCAGCCCCTCTGAGTCTCTCCAGTCAGGAACAGGAAGCACTGATTCAAGACCAAGAGTAATCTGTTCTATAATGTCTAAATATATTTATTTAATGCCATGTCTAAAACATTCATGGTGTGTTATAAAAAACACTCATTCAAAGCTTCAATTAAAGCTCAGTCATGTCAGTAGCACAAGTCCATAACGTGCACGTGGTTTTTGCATTTTTGCCAAAGGAAAAAGAGCAAATAGGTGAGCTGAAATTGCCCAGTGGGATTAACCGAAAAATGAACAATAATGAAATAAAAGTTTCAAACTTGCTGCCACAGGCCAAAGTAGCTTCCAAATCCATAGTAGCATTATGATAGTTTATTATTCCAATTCACAGAACAAATATCTACAAAGAAGTCTCCCACACAGAACTTATGCCTTATGGGGAAGGCTTTTCTCATGACCAGTCCAATTCAAACCAAATGACAAAGCAGGAAATTAGGGTCAGAAAATTATAATAGAACAATAAAAGAGAATGTTGTCCTGTAGACTCCATCCCAATTAAGTTATTTTTACAGATGGGATTTAAACAAACACTCAAGGAGTTTATCAGTAAATTTAATGGGAGATCAAAACCAAAAAGTCCTTTTATGAGGCTGCCATATTTAAACAGAATTTCCATCCTTACAGTGATCCTGAGTCACACTGCTCTTGGAAACTGCTCTGTAACTGCTTTCAGAATCCTCATTTTGCCAAAGGTTTGGGAGCAGTTTCTCTGAGAGAGCTGCTGTTCCCACTGCTACAAGAAAATAATTTCCTTGGCCAACTGCAGAATTTTTAGTTTCTTAATTCTGATACTTTTGGCTGTGTCTGCAGCTGCCACCTTCTCTCTGACTACTGGAGGTAATGTTATCCACTGCAGCTTAGCAGAAGTGCAGGGAGGCAGGGTCTGGCTGACAGCATAGTGGGGCCTTTTGTTCAGGAGTTATTTATTTTGTGGAGAAACCAGGGCTCAGTCCCATAACCTTTGTATAGTGGGATATTGTGGAGGCTTACGTTAGAGTACAGATAATCTCTTCCACTTCAGACAAACAAAAAAGAGAATAATAACAAAAAGAAACATTAGACAGGAATATTAAAAGCTTGAAACACACTACAGTCACTCTCAAAGACTACACACAACCTCAAGGCAAAATTTGTTACATAATGAAATCCAGTGACTTATTTGCACTTAAACAAAATAGCTTTGATTTATGCTGTGAGAATACTGAAGAACGATGGACACAATGCAGTAGGCATATGGGTTCAAGGAGAAAGGACTTGCCAGAGAAATCTGATGATAACTCTGAAAATTCAGAATCAGTGCTAGAGAACTCAACTAGTTTTTCAATCTCTCTGAGAAGCCTTGGGCAGCCTCACCTCACCTTAACCAAAAATATGCCTATCCAACATTCATCAGAGTTTTCTATAGCATCGGGACCATGATCCAAAAATTGGACAATCCACAAAATTATATTCTTTTGAGAATATGACATGAGTGCCTCACCCAAAAAATCCTTCAGTAGATTTTTGTGGTAGAGAGGAAGGGGAAATTAGCTGGTGTTTATTGTAGTTGAGCTTAAATCTTTTTTTTTTTTTTTTATCTGTGCTTCAACCTTTTGTGAGGATAGCAATTATAAACATTAAAAAAAAAGTCAGCTATCATTCCAACCAAGTCCTAACAGTTTCTTCTCCATTCTTGGGTTGCATATCTGGCTTTTAGAGATTTTTTTTTTTTTTGTGGTGGCGCAAGTCTGGAAAAGGAATTTTTTACAACCTTAATATCTTTAGTTCAGCCTTCTTTTGGCTAAGCTTGTTAATTATCTTTTCTCATCATTTCTCATCCTGATATTTCCTCACCTTTTTCTTTAAAAAGTCCTAAGAAAAATTCTTCATTAGTAAGGAAATATTCCCAGTTTCTTAGCTTGAAATTTCTTGTTCTTTTCTTTTTCTCATTCTGCTCAGATAATGAGATTTCTGAGAACAGAATACAATATTTCCTTTGAAGGTAAATGCTCTAATGTGCCAGTGCTGGGAATATTCCTGCTCTTTTACTTTTGGCAATCCATACCTATAAGAAATCTGCCTAGAGAGGATGGGGTTTGCAGCACAGAAACAGTAGCTGGGGGCAGAGGCTTGTGCAGGTTGCCCTACAAAGCTTGTTGCTCTGGGAAATGTGTTTCCAGAACATCCTGATATTTATTTTTAAATCCTCTTCCCTTAATTTTAATAACAAGCCTTCTTGCTTGCTTTCTTCAGGCCCAGCTCTTTCCTGGAATATTATTATTCTTGCTCTGATGGATTTCTACAGTGAATGGACGTGGCCACGTCACAAAGTCTGGATGCACTGAGCAGCCTCTGTGGCAAATAAAAGCTGCAAGTTGTGAGTGACTTCAGAGTCTCGTGCATTGTGTTGGTCTGGGCAGACACCCCATGTCTGCAACCCAGGCCAAAGGTCCCATGTGTGTGCAGTGCTTCTGGCACACACCAAATTCATTACTCATTAAAGGAGTTCCCACCTTTCTGAATACCTGGCTGCCAGGTGTTCAGGAAAGCAGCCAGTTGGTTTTTTCCCATATTTTTTATGATGCTACATGGAGTTTCTGCAATAAGTGTGTGCCCTCTGGGTGTCCTCACTGGATGCGTGCGTTCATAATTCTGTCCCTTTGTAAAACCCAGGAATTCCCATGCTGGATCCTTGCTCTGGCTGATGGGTCAAAACACCTCTTTGAAATGTAGGCTTGGGGCCAGCCATGTTTGCTTATTGAGTTTTGTAACTTTTGCAGTTCTTCAGAGTCAGCTCATCCCTTCAGGCAGTTCAAACATGTTAAACTCTGCCTGTCACCCAGCAATTACCTCCAGAGCCATGGAACAGCTCCAGCTGCTCTGCGGCTGTGGGAAGAACTCCAAGGAAAGCCATCAGTGTCTCCTGAAAATGACCTCCTGATGGCCAAGAAGGGGCACTGAGGCAAAAGGGTGATTGAGAATTTAAAATATTCCAGTGGCTGATTGTTCTCCTTGTGGAAATATGTCCTCTTGTTTCTAGCTGAAATCTCTCCAGAATTCACTTGTCCACATTACCCCTCATCTTCTCCATGTGACTCCTGGTAAAAAGGGAGTCTCCATCTTCCTTATAGCAGCCCTTTAAATACTGGACTACTGTGATAAAGGTCTCTCATCAGACTTTTTACCCCAATTCTCTCAGCCCTTCCTTGCACAGGAGGCTTCCCAGCCCTTGGATCATCACAGCTGCCATGTGATTAAGGACCTGCCCAAACTCAATTAAATCAGTGGGTGACTTGTACAAGAGACCAGATTTTACATCTCAACTCAGCTCAGCTTTTTAAAGTGTGAGTTTAGCTTTCACAGAGCTGACTTTGCCGTCTAAGGTGACCTGACCTGAAACAACTTGGCAGCTCTTCAGGACCTGAACACACGGGGCTCGTCAGCAAGCCCAGTGAAAGGAAGATGTCCCTAAAGGCAAGGTGGAACGGTGTTTAGTATTGTTATGGAAAAAAAAAAAAAAAAAATCTATTTAATAAGGACAGAAGGGGTTTAACCCACCCTGGATTCCGAACCGTTCCCGCGCCATGCGCTGTGGGAGTCACGCGACCCCACAGCGCCACCTGGCGGCGCGGGGCCGGCCCGTGAGGGACCCGAAGGGCGCCCGGAGCCCGCGGGGACAATTCCAGAGGCCGGGAAAGGGACACGGCCCTTCCCATGGCCCTTCCCACGGCACGGCGGCGCTGAGTGATGGAAACCCGGCTTCCGCTCCACACGCCAGCGTGCGATTCCTAGAGAAGCCTCCTGGAGCTGGGTGGATGGGTCAGGGTCTGCTTCCGGGCAAAAATCTGCTGGTTTTTTTGATCCCGGGAGATCAGGGATCGTTCCCATTCCATTGTGCAGCAACGGGGATGGAAGCGCATGTGTTATAGGTGTTACAAAATCTCCAAAAAGGAGATTAAAAAATTCTAAGAACCAAAACGCTTGAGCTCCGTTTCCTCCCCTAGAATCACTGCACAGGAATGAGACATTCTGCAGCCCAGGGAATTCATGAAGGCTGCTCAGAATGGTTCTGGTTACCAAAACTACTATTGCATCTACATTTTTTACTGGATTTCCACTAGAACCTCTTCAGTGTGTCTGTACAGTTATTTCACTCAGCCTCCTCCCACATGTGACACAGTAACTTTGATTTAGACTAAGAACCATGAGTCTATGATTCAGTTCTATGATTCTCTGTCAATTCCCTTGATACAATTAATTCAGCTCACTAGCTACAAGATCTTAAATGGGTTGACAAAAATATCCCCATCAATGTTCCATTTTCAATGGGCAAAATGCTACAGAGCCAACCTGCATTGGTTATAAATATCTATTTGACTTGATATTTAGTTTGGTTTGTGACAAATGACAAAAATTGGAAGGCTTTAAGACAGCTTCCATTCCAAAAATCAGCATTTGCACTTGGAGATTTTAAAGAAAAGCTTTATAATGATTAATCCCAATGTGATAAAGGTGTTGGTCTCATCCATCTATGGAACAAACGTATCACGGACCAGGAAGAGATACAGGTCACATTTAATTGCAAGGCAATTATTTGGATGCACCTTTTTTTCCCCTGCATGCAAGATTTTAAAATTTAAAAACAAAACAACAACAAAAAAAATTAAGCTTGTTACTTCTTATTAGAATTCTAAAACTTTGATATAATGTGCTCAAGTGAAAACCACTCCAAATTCTCTATATTGCCTGCAATGAAGTATTCTGGACTACTGCATAGTTTAGGATCATTTAAAAATAAGATGCTCCAAATGCCACAGATTAATAGCACAAACAATAGGCATTACTTGGTTTGCAGGACAAGAACTGACCAAATCTCTCATAATTCTTTCACACCAAAGATTAAAAACCAAATCAAACAATAAACCCCCCAAAATTCCCAACAAAATCTCTAACACAGAACTGTTCAAACATCACTGACCAAACCCCATGGGGGAAAAACCACAAAAAATTCCGTTATAATGTTCCTGGGGGTTTTTTTGTCCTCAAATTTAGTTTTTGAATCATCTTGAGAAAAATACTTCACACAACTAAGTATGAAAAGTCAGAGTCTGAAAAATTAGTGGATGTTTTCTGATCACTGGCACAAAACAAAACAATTGAGTAAAATTTGCATTAATATTATCAAGAATGGGGAGAGGGCAGAGCAATTCTTGTGCTTCAGAAAATAAACTTTATCTAAATCCTCTGTGAACTTCATACAGAATATGAAGAGGCAATTTTGGAAAAGGGAAAGCTGTCCTTAAACATTCAGAATTTTTTCAGCCATGCTGGTTTTGTCTCTGTTGATTAAATTATTTCAAAGTAGATTTACTGCTTTTGAGTAGCAAGAGTAAAATACATTACAAATATTATATATTTCATACCTACAGAATGTAAATGTTATTAAGCTGTATTCCTAGACTCGAATATTAGCTTCCTGGTTTTGCTATCAATCTTGTATTTTTGTGTGTGTGATAACTCAATTGAAAAAAGATTCTTGCAGGCTTACTGCAGATGCAACTGGTTACGATTTTAGATCATTATCTTCCATCCAAAAGAGCTTTATCACACAGTCCCATCTATATTTAAAAATCTGAAATACATCAGCCACCTTCTTAACACCATATGAACACTCCTTGCCAGAATTTTCTGTTGCTTTTAAGAATAGAATATAAAAACTTTTCATTTCTTCAGAACTGGGTCCAGTGGAGAAGCTAAGAAGATTTTATTTCTGTTCTTGAGTATTTTGCTTCAAGGGTCACAAAACAATCAGATAGCAAAGTATAATTACCAGATGAGAAAAAATAAACAACAAATAATTTCATTATGACTAGATTCATACCATTGACTTCAGAGAGATTACTCATGAGCACAAGTTAATGTAAATAAGATCACAAAGCCAGATTTGAAACACGCAGTTTTCTGACTGGGCTGTAATCTTGGCATAGTAAAATTCTAATACAAAATGACAAATCTATCATGTAGTCCAACACAAAATTCATACCATTGCGTGTCAGCAGCTCTGTGCAGAGCAAGGCCACTTACTCTTTCCTTCCCTGAGAAGAAAATACTACTTTGAGTCACATATTCATTATTGCAGCCGGGGAAAATGGACAGAGCAAAGGGAGCTTTCTGAGCCTCCTGAAACTAAGCTGATGTAAAACGAAAGGGAAACAGAAAATTATAACATCTGACAACACTATAAGATATTTACATTTATATTTTGGAGATCTAGGCCCCTTTTCTGAATCCTCAGCTCTCCCTCAACCCTTCATTTTCATTTCCAAACTTCAGAAAGCAGCAGAACACCTTGCTTGACACTGGGAGCTTTTCAGATCTGTAAGTAAATTTCAGTATAAAATTTTCTTCAGATTGTAAAAAGAGGGGAGAAAAAAAGCAGAACCCCATGCTATAATGAATCCCTCCCTCAGCCATCACCTTGATTACCCAGGTCTGGATTAATTCAGGAACATTGTGGAGCAATGAGAACTTTGAGTATTCTCAGTTAAGCCTGAGAGCAACTGAATGCCAATAACAACACTCACAATAGACCTTCTTTGGCTTAGCCTGGCTTTTCCTCTGTCTGCACTACAGACTATAATTGCTGACTTTTTCACCATAAGGCCACCACTGATCCTTATTTTTCAGCATTCCTGGAACTGGAACTGTGTATTAACACACTGAAGACTTCTGCAAGCTTGAGAAGTTGGATGTTACAGACAAGAATGCGTGTCAATGAATTTCCATTTATTCACAGTTTTTAAGACTGAAAGGTACATCTAATCAAGCACTTTCTAGTCTTTTTTTCTCTCCTTCTCTGAATATATTCTCTATATGTGGACTTTATAAATCAGACTTAGATACCCATTTAATAGGCAACACAATAGACCTGCATAACTGTGAGGTCCTACCTAATTCTTTACCATTTTACCATTGTAATACACAGAAGTTGTGCAGAAAGTTTAAAAACATTTGTTTTTAAATGTCCGTGTAATACACAAGATGCATATGGAGTTTTTACCAATTAATGCCTATGATTTCAAGTAATTGACCTCCTTAAAAGCTAAGCCAAAATTTAATACCACTCCCTTTTTTCTCCATAGATTGGTAGTTTGCTAAATGCAGCGACTGGGTGGTTTATGTGCTGAGTGGCACAGGAATTGTTTAATACAACATTCTTGGCACCTGTATATAATAACTTACATATCGAATAAAGAATATTCACTATGTCTCATTGTTGTCTTTGATTCTAAAGGATCTACCGATGAAAATGGCATAAAATAGCCACGTAGTTCGCCAAAATGATGAAAAAATTCTTATTACATTCTCAGGAATACTTATGAAAGAATTTCATGCTGCCTAACGAATGAACAAATTCATCTCTCCTTTTGGGCAGTGAGTCCACTCTGGTCAAGTCGCCCAAATAACTCGGTGCACTCATTTCAGTTATTCACATCTTTATGGCCTCAAAATGGAAGGCTTAACACTAAAGATGACAAAGATATCAAAGATCACGAGGGCTTTTGAACAAACACGTACCAGGGTCCTTAAAATCGCATGCAAGCAGCCCCTTCTCTTCCTGGCTTTGCTTTGTCCAGCTATGAAATGCATTTTCTTCCACAAAGTCTGGAATTCTCATCACTGATAGGCTCACACTAAGGATAAACATGTATAAAACAAATATAAATAAACTCAGTTCAAAACCAGCAAAGGATTTTTGCTGAGGACTGAACTTCTTACCAGACAGAGAACTGCATTTTGGGAGTAAATGGAAAAATTAGAGGGTTTTGTGCTTGGCTTTTATTTTTTTAAAGAACAAAACACTTGGACAAAGGGTTTCAGCCACTTTTCAGCTGCTATAAATATTCTGCTGGCTTGTATTTAAAATCAATATTTTTTCATGGCATTTTCAGAGTTGTTACATTAGGATCCTAATTGCTTCAGAGGCACTGGTTTATGTTAATTTCTAGCTAGATGAAGAGTGAATGCAATTAACACTTACCAATTTTATCTATTTAGCATCAACTACATTACAATACTACTTAGGACAATATATTTCATAATCATTATTCTCCTGCTGGAGAACCTTGGGAGTTATTCCAGCCAAAATGGGGATGCTGATATGACAACATGACAAAACACTTTGAGACCTATATAGGACATAATTCTAACTGGTGTGTGCTTTTATTTAGTAATTAAGGGTGGATTGAAGATACATTAGCTGTGCCTCAGACTTAAAAGCTATTTATCACCTAAAAGATAATTTTTCTTGAAGCCCCTGTTTCTTGTGTGTATTCTTTGAAGTAATCCACTTGCTCTTCAAAAGTCAAATGACTTCTAAAATACTTAATGCACAGACTCCATCTGTTAATAAAAAACTTACAGTTTCAGTTGTTAAAGCTAATAGGATATTAACTCTTGCTTTTAGTTTACCATGATTTCTGGTGCTTTTATATTCTTAGTATAACGCATAATATGAAGAAAATGAAACACACACTAAACTACGTGTCCTTTGCACTAAAACCCCACATCCATTAGAAACAACCTCTTTGCCTATGTTTGAGAAAAGCCATAAGTCTAAAGATGATTTTGATTAATCAGAGACTTGAAATTAAAACAACCATCTTGGTGCTTGCATGTTTTCTTGGCACAGACCATACATCAGAGCCCAAATCCACAGGCTGAGCAGGGAAGGAACAAAGTCCACGTGCTCATGACAAACTCTGGTTTTGCTGCTCCACCGCCAGTGGCACCACATGCTCGCTGAATATTTCACCCCAATTACAGGGAATACTTTCTCCAGAAGCCTTTTTCAAAAAGCTGACCTGCATCCCACAGCACTGATTTCAGTGAGGTGCAATAGTGCTGAGAAGGGACTGAGAGAGGATTTCGGAACTGCACAAACAACCTAGGGACAGGCTGGGTGCTGAACGGCCGAGCAGCAGCTCTGCAGAGGAGTTTGGGGTCCCAGTGGAACTGGAGGCAGCAGGGAGCCCTTGCACCACTGATGCCTTAAATGGCTCCCTAGAAACAGACTGGACAGGAATAAAATAAAGGAGGGATTGATTGGAAATGTCTTCAGAGGTACACTCTGGGCTCCAGAGGCTCCTGCCTCAGTGCATCCCAACATGGACAAGGACAGCTCCCGAGTTCTTCCCACTTGGATCTCAGCATCAATTCCCCAAGCAGAAGCCAGGCAAGGATGGAATTTGCCCAAGCTTGCCCCCCTGTCCCCAAGATTGTGGTTTGCAGTTGTTGGGCCTAGGAGGGTCTGGGTGTCCTTGGAGAGCTGGAGAGGCTTTGTTGTGTCTGTGTGAGCATGAGAGAGCAGCACTGAACAAGCTCCAGGGAACTGCAGAGTGGCACTGGGCAGGGCAGGATTGGAAAAATATAAAAGTTTAAACCTAAAGTATCACAATGAGGGGACTGGAGCACACCAAGGCCCTTTGGTCAGCCTAGGACAAGGAAGACTGAGCAATGATTGGCATCTTTCTCTGTCTGAAGCAGGATACAGAGAAGCTGGAGCTAAACTCTTTTTTGCAGACCCATGGGGAAAGGACAGGACAAAGGTTGCAGCAAGACAAATTTTGATTGGTTATATGGAAAAGAAAAAAAGTTCAGAATTAAACTGATTAAGCATGTAGCATGTTGCTCAGGAGACTGGAATTTCTATCCTCAGATTTTCAAAACATGACCAGACATGGTCCTGAGTAACCTGATTTAACTTACAAGAGGGCCCTGCTTTGAGCAGGAAGATCAAGGCCTGGATAACCTCCACAAATCCCTTCCAGCCTAAATGTTTTTAGGGTTCTGTGATTTCTAAAGAGAGATTAGATTTAAATTTAAAAAATATTTACAAGAGATCCTTGAAACACAATCATAACATTGCTGCTTTTACATTTCAGAGAACTAATGAGAGCCAATTAAAACACAGAGCCCTTTGCTGTATGTGAACTTTGACTGACCAAGCATTCTTCTTTATAGGTAAATAATCACCAAAATTCTTTCAAAACACAGTCTATTTTCAGAATAAGAAATGACGGGTCACCGTTTAACCTTTCCTTTACATAACTGATAATATTTTTTCAAAAGCACTGGCTTATTGTCATTTTAGGGATGGAGGATGTTCTTTCCTGCAGTTCTGTGGAGAGGTGACATTGTTTCAGCACAACAGATTCTGCCAGGATGGACAAACACTGATGTTCCTGGCCATGTGCAAACAGCTATTTGTCAACTGGGCATGGAGAGAAGAGTATATTCCATTTCTTATCACCAGGACAAGAGAGCTATTGCAAACACCAGGCATGCAGATTGTGTTCTGGATTCCCTCTCCCTCTTTTCTTTTGCACTAACAATGGAAAAGTTGGATTGCAATTACACGTAGAAAACCTGCAGAGCATTTATTTTCTTTACTCTTCCATGAGAGTTTTCAGGGCACAAGGGCACAATGCATAAGCAGAGAAAGGCACTACATGACAGCAGAAGCCATCAGCATGCTAGATTTCTTCATAATTAAAATTGACCTAAGTTCAGTTTCTGAGAGCAAAATTAGAGGATTTTTTTTTATTAACATACTAATGTGTCACTGTTTTCTACACAAACTCTTAATTTGTCCAAAAGCCAAACTTGTTACTCATCAGTCCATTGACAACGTTTATATTCCTCAGGTCAACAACTTGCTGAGACCGAGCTACACAAAGCTCATCAGTTTAACAGGTTTATTTTCATAACACTTTGGTTCCTAAACTGAAGCGTTTTCTCTGCATGAGGTAGGTAATCAGAACTTAAAGGGTTATTGCTGGTATGTAACACAGGAAATTAGTAAGATTTGAATGGTTACTGTGCCAAAAAACCACTGCTAAAAGCACTACACTAATACAAATGTTTCTCCATTCTGGGACATGACAGTAACACGGTAATTTAGCACCATGGTGTAGCACTTTGGAAACTCTCTGTACCATTTGTCATAACCAAAAGACTAAAACAAAACAAAAATTCCTATTAAAAACAAATCTTTTAGCTCAGCTTCACAGATAAACTTTTCCAGATAATTGTTCTGCAGGGCATATAAACATGGCAAATTGTCCCATGCTTTGAGAGAGTCACTAAATGTTAGTGTCAGTTTATGCCTGGGACTGCTTCCTCATGCCCAGATAGAAGCAATGGAACAGCATAGAAAAGAACGCTGAGATGCCCTTCACAAAGCCACTGCCACCTCTCACTTAGCAAAAGCCTCCAGGCAGGCCAAACCAATTGGGGAAATCCCACTGTCTGAGCAGAGAAGGGATAAACACTCAACAGTAGAGAACACAGCAGGGAATGTGAGAGCTAGAAGATGGAGCATGGGGAAGGCAAAGCATGAAACATCATATTGTTAACTCAAAACAACCACAACACTGATAAGATTCTCTATTAGAGGGAACTCATTGCCAGCCACTGTTGTAAAGTTTAAATATAAAAGAATGAAACAAACCTGAGGTTGCTCTTCAAAAATTTACCTAATCCTGCTGTCCTTTCTGGCCAGCTTCAGTCAAATGAATAAAGCACTAGAGAATTGATAATTTTTTTTAATATTCTTTTTTATAGGTTTGCAGAACTGATCATAGGTGCCAGAAACTGGTTCTGTCTTGGCATGAAGGGGAACACTTCAGTATCTGCAGCTCAGTCAGACTGTGGAATGCAACAGAGCAGTGAGTACCTATTGCCCAATTGTTAGTTTGGGAATTCAAGAGGGAGTTGTGGATAGAGCAGGGATATTTTGTGGTTAAGCAAAGAAAACAGGAGGGGTTTGGTCACTGAAGTGAAAAGCATTTGATAATTAGAGGCCAGAAAGTGGGTAATGCCAACAGTGCCCTTGGTATGGAAATGGAGTGAAACTCTGTGGGACACTGGGCTCCAGCTATGCGGTGGCTTTGGGAGCAATTCACTGCTCCTGTTCACCCTCTGGTGATCTGAGCTGCAAAATGGGCAAGTGCCACCAGAGCAAGGAAAATCTGTCCTACAGGCAAGAGGTCTAACACCCAGAACTGGAGATGTGAGAGAGGAATGAAGGTCATTGACTGATAAGTCCTTCCAGATCTTAGAATGCAACTTTAGCAAGGAAATTCCAAGTTTACAAAGAAAATGTATTACTCTGTGCATAGCCCAGTAAATTAAACCTTGCTCTTCCAAATTTAGATAAGACATTAGTATTTTATGCTTTTTTTTATGCAGGTTTGTAATTTGTGGGTTTTGTTTGCCTGTTTTTTTTGTTTTGCTTTTTTAAACAGACACTAAGGCCAGGCCTAGGCACTGACAACAGATATCTTAAAAGTTCTGCATTTACC
>VZTN01022764.1:29872-53648 GCA_013400515.1 Erpornis zantholeuca | reverse complement strand
AAAAAAAAAAAAAAAAGTGCTGGTTAGCCAATTTAGACAATTAACACCCAACACTGAGAAGTAAGCAGAGTAATTTAAATGCTGTCATATCATTCATCACAAGAACATTAACTTTTCAACTGTGGCTAAAGCAATTCCAATTTCATTAGTCCCTAGAGGATTCACCTTGGCAATACTCTGCAGCCCCTCCAGGCTTTTCTGTGTAGATGTAAGGGGTCTTCTTTGATCTTTTCCTCAGTTCTAGAGGAATGGCAATAGCCAACTCACATTTTATGACTGAGTCACACCATTAAACCCAAGATAATGCTAGCAATATATTCCCCCTTGCATTATTGTTTTTAATCCTATTTTTCATCTCCACCTTCTCTGATTCCCTTCTATCATTCATCTTTGTCTCCCCAGAGGAAGATGAATTGCATTTTACCAGTGAGGAAAATGAGGTTTTTGGGAAATTCTTACATTGATGGTAATGACAACACTGGAATAAGATTCAACATAGATAAACTTCGTTTTTGAAGTTGTTTAGTTATTTCATTTCTCAGTGCATAGGGAAAAAATCACCTCACAAAGGAGATGTGAGAATACAGGACATTTGCCATCTTCACTTCTTCCTAAAGACAAGAGTAAAATCTCTAGAAGGCAAAGCAATATTAAGGTAGAATCAAGAAGAGCTTGTTTGCCATGAGCGATAACAGCAGAATATACAGAAAACCCTGATTTACAGTGACTGGATGAGTGGCCCCAGCCAGCCTGAGTGGTTGAAAGGTGTTTTGGGGGAAAAGAACCCAGACAATTTCAATCCAATGTGTCCAAACATGCTGCAGCTCATTTGGCACCAAGGTTGTTTAGCTGCCTTCAGCAATTTGGGGTCTCAATTTGTGTTCGTTATCAGACCCATCAAACATCCATCTGATTTCCTAGCATTCATATTTGCTTAGGAATAAGCTTTTCTAAATATTTTGTCAGCTTGTAATGTAACTGGCATGGGGACAGTTTGGCTTTTCATTTTTTCTGTCTTAGATAGTCTTAGGAGGAAGGAGAGACTGAACAGGTCAGTAGATGTTTGCATTCTTTTCCTAACAGCATTTGTGTACTGAACAACAATTAATTAGATGTACAATTATATTTTATCCAAAACAACTACCACAAATGAAACCTGGGCTGTGGAAACATGCCATTGCACATAGAACCTTAATAAACACTGAACTATATATGACTGTACAGGATAGAAAGCATGAACCAAACATAAAGGCAGCAACCCAGCCCCAAGTAGAACACAGACTAACATTACACCTACATAATTACATTTGCCGAGCAATACACAAGCCTAAATATTGTCGTGCTGTGATTTTTCCAGAAGTCATTGAATTAGCAACCTCGAACTCAGTTGTATACATCAACATGAAAAGAGTTGCTCAATTTCATTATTTAAAGTTGACCCTCTTGTATTTCAGTTCTATGGGACCTGAACCCAAAAAACCTCTTTGTTTGCATATTGAGATCCTATGACTGTGCCACAAAAAAATCAACATCACTTACCAAGATATCATTTTCCCAAGTAAAATATGTAGTTACATAATTATAGGATTTATGAGAAATTGATGCAAAGAAAAGATGTTTATTTAAATATCAGAGCATGAGGTCTCAGTCTGTCAGCCACACATGTAACAGGACTAATTCCATCCAAAGAACAGCTCACAGGGTTTTGCTGCTTTATAAATAGGAGCAGTGTTGCAGATGATTGAGCAGATATTTTAAACAAGTCAAAAGTAGCAGCTGGAAAACAACATAATTGTAAAACAGGTAAGAGCACACATGCTTCTGGTGAAGCGCCAGTAATCACAGCAAAGAGTGCACCAGGCTCTGCCATAACAAAAAGCAAGTTCTACTGGGATCTATTTAGCAATATTTTTGCACATATCCTTACATTATTACAGAATAAACAAGAAGCACTAGAAGGCAGCACTGGTGGCTTGAGGAAACCCCATCAACTTTAGATGCACAATTCTATCTTAATAGCCAGGAATGTTGAGTAAACTTGTAACTTCCATTATGAGAGAAACTTGAATCAGCAGCATCATCCCTCTCTGAGGCAGGACACCCCACACACGCACATTCAAGTAAAAAAAAACCACCAAAACACAAACAAATCCAGCATGAGAAATACAGTTTCAAAATAATCTAAATATTTTAAATAACTCTTTTCTTTTTTTTTCCCCAAAATAAAACTAGACAGAAAATTACCCTGGCTCCAAGCAACTGCATGTGCTGGTCCTAATTCTGGCAACAGCCTCAGAGAAAAGATAAGGGCATTCCATAAAGTCCTCTTAAAGGTAGGGCAAGTGCTATCAGGGAGCACAAAACCCCAACATCCCCATTCTAAAGGTGCCAGGCCTAGCAAACTTATCAGTCCTTGGAATGCCTGGCAGGGCACCAGCAGGGCCTTCACTTCAGATGGGTTATTTGCTCTCTCAGTTCCATTTCAGAAGCAGGATTATGGAATAGTTACACTATTCTGGCCAAGAAACCACAAATACTGAAAATCTATGATTTTTAGCACCCTATAAGCCAACAGGCAGGTTTCACTAATGATCAGCTTTTGATTTAAACATTTCCAAGCCACCTACTCAGACTATCACAGTCCTGCTGTATCACAGCTATCTCTGCCTCCAACTCTCCCACAGAAGGATTGCTGCAGTTTCCCATCAGCTTCCCCTGAACTAGACTCCCAGTGAGAACTCAACTGGCCTAGGTATCTTCCAAAGAAACAGCACTGATACATTCACATATTACAGATCTAAATCCAAATGTTACTCACAGGCAGGAAGTATTTTCTCCAGGTGTCACAAAACAGACGATGGCACATTCCCACAGACTGGAACAGAAACTCTGCAGAGGCCCAGAGGAATTTCCCAGTGGTAACCCTGAGCCTGGTCTCTGATTTTGCCCAGTTTGAGTGCTGTGCTCTGGGAGATGTTTGCTGCCTCCCTCACATGCGAGGCTTCGCTTGCATTTTTGAGACAACACCTTCCACCTGGAACAGGAACCCTCCAAAATTCCCAGCTGCCTTGCTCTCCATATTCCAGTCTGTCCTAAGGCTCTCATCTTCTACTCTCCAAATCTAAACTCATCTCACAAAAGAAGATACCTGGCATAACATATAAATTCCCTTGCCAATTTAGAAGCAATCTTTTTTTTCGTTTACCATCCTCTACCCACCAGCCTCCTAATTTTTAGATTTTTTTTGTTTTGAGGGTGTTTCTTTGCTTTTACTTTCCCACTCTCTAGCCAAATTAATAAGACTTGATTCAAAAGGTTATTCTGGAATACTGTGCACAATAAAAAAATTAAGTAAGTCTTTAAAGAGTACAGTTCATATCTAGGCGTGATGGTTGAGAAATTCCTAAGGTGAGTTCCTGATAGCCAGTATCAATTTGAATACTTAGGTGTTCAAATATCACCTTTGTCTGCTGAATCCAAAGACCACAATCATGGCCCAACATTCACACACACTCACTTCTTACAGATAAATATTGTCACTGATTTTAAGACAAGACAGATTCTGACAGAACTAGTGAGAACAAAACTTGGCTTTTTAACCTTTTGGGATGAATAACTGTTCTTGGATGCTCCCTACAAGAGAGGGATGTGTGTGGAACTATTCCTTATGAAAGCAATGTTCTGGTCCTCTCTAGGTCAGTGATGTAACTCGCTATGATTGTATCGCCAGCCTCTTAAAACAAGAGGAAAAGCCTCCCAAACTGTGGCTCAGGTATGTTACTCACAGTTCATGTTTTTATCACCTTTATACAGGCTTGGTTGTCAGAGGGAGCAGTATCAGGAATGAGCAGTTATTAAAGCACAAGAAGCAGCATGTTGGGCACAAAGCCTTTTCTCAGCTCGTTAAGATGCTGCTGACATTGGTCTTTTAACCCTGGTTGCCTACGGGCTCCCCCATCAGCCTCTCTCCCCATCTCTCCCAGCACTAACTGGTCACACCAGTAACAGCATGTTTGAACCACTCTGCCAAGCTTTAATTATTGCATTTGATGACACCTGCATGGTGCAATTTCACACTGTTATGAAATATTAATTGCTTTATGTGCTGTAGAATGTAACATATTCAAGAGGGAAAAATAATGCTGTTACTGTCTTTATAATTTTTTTTAACCAAGGATTTTATATTATTTCCCCATTATCACTAAGACTGTCTAAAAGATTCTGAATGTTTCTCCTGAAAAAAACATGCATTTACCCAGAGCCCCCCCTACCTCTTTGCCTAAAAGGAAATTCCATTATTACTTGAACAATATTTCTCTCTCACTGTCACCATCTACCACTCAAGGCAAAAGTACAGAACTATTACTATTGTCTCACACAGAGAAAAGTAATTTTTCTCTCATAAATGCAATAGTTTCTTTACCCCACATGCTCTTCCCCTTCTCTCCAGAATGATTTTTATTTTATATCATTCCTCTGGTGAGACGATAAATTAGAAATCATAAGAGATAGAGGTTTTCTTTATGGAAGAGTGTGTGCAATTGATTCCATCTTATTAAAAAAAAAAGACAAGAAGGTTTAATGGTATTAAGAGCAGAATATATTCTTCAAATGATTTTAGGCAGCATCACTCTTGGCAAATATCTAAATCAGTATCACAGGAGATTTGTTATATGAATACAACACACATTTCAAGGCTAATTTTAAGCTCAGCTGCTTAAATTTCCTAGATTACTTTAATTAGGGACAGCCAACATGTCCAGACTCGGCTACAAAGAGCAAACATTGCAGAACATGTAACATGCAAAGCATTCCCTTCAGACACGGGGAAACCTTTGCCATCTGGAAATCAGGGTCAACTTTAGGCAGTGCCTCCAGCAGGGTTGGGATTTCAGTGCTCTGTTTTCTCTCTTCTTTCTCATTCATGTTTTCTCTCTTCTCTCTCATTCTCAGAGGAGATCCAGCATCACACCAAATCATGGGAATCATGATTTATTTTCTTCCTTCTACAAACCAGAGGGAAGAAAATCCAAGAACTGATGCGTGCCATGTGCCTTCTTCCCCTGACTTGTCTGTTTGCTGGGAGGAGTAGGAAAGCACAAGCAGAGTCTCCTGGGGGAGTCTGCAAAAATCTGAACCTCAGTGATTCATGGAAATCATCTCAAAAGGTAATTAAAACCAATCACTGAAAGTTACTGTAATAAAGAGCTCTCCATCTCTACCTAAAAGAGGGAACATTCTTCTGAGAAATATTACTACTAATACTATGAAAAAAATATTTGTCAGTGCACTCATACATACATGCATTTAAATAGGAAAAATATGCAACAATTGCCTCAAAATAAAGCAAGTTTAATGTTCCAAGACTGAAAGAGAAAGAGCAGATTCACACCACACATTTGGGGAGGGATCATTAGCCAATACAGATCACTGCAGTGTCAAAATTCAAGAATTATTTTGATGCATTTTTTTCTCCTCCGAGGCATTTAGTTCTATGATAAAGCAGGTGAACCAGTGGCAGGTATACCTGGGAAGAAGTATCTGGATTATTTTCCTTGAGGATTAAGATCCAATCTATAGGACTTTCATAGCCAGAAAAAAAAAATGGAAGAAAAAGAAGAGTGTTTCTCAACCAAGTAGAAAAAAGCTAAAATATTTAGTCACACTAGAACACACATGAAAAATGTTGTGCTTCGAAAAAAAAGATGCAGTGAAGTGGCTTAGAGTGGGCTGGAATGAAGCAGAATAAGACTGCAAGTATATAACAGGATAATAAATGAGAAAAAGGGTTAGGTAACCAAACCAAGATTAAATAACCCACTTGGACTAATTTTTTAGTAGTTCCTGTAATTTTGCTAAGTTTTGAGTAATAGACAAAATGTTACTGACTTCTCTCATCTCTCTTTTCCAAGTGGGGAGAAAATAATCCTACTACTTATGCCAGTACTATTAAAAAAAATATATCTTGTTTTATTAAAAAATAATTAAGAACATCACCATTAATCTTGATATGGATTTTGTTCTGTAGCTTTTTCCTATAAGAGTGAAAAATAAAAATATTTTCTTTCAAGAAAAGAATTTCAATTTGGAAGGAGTGGACTCATTTTGAAACAAGAGCAGTTTAAAAGACTTAAAATCTTTGTAAAACAGATTTTCCATTCTTTTCCAAAATGGATTAGTAATATCCTTGGAGACATGCAAGAACTCCAGCCAGAGGCAAGCCATGTTGGAACACAGAGAGCAGACATTGAAAAGGAATGCTGTCATCCCACTTCAAATAGAAAGTTTTTCACAGTGAGAATTTTATTGTTTTAAGAAGAACATATAGAGACAGATGAGAACTGGGAAGAACTAGACCACCAGCTGGGTAAGGGAATCTCATGGAACAAACCAGAAGCTATGGCTTAAAGAAGGAATACAGAGAAGGAAAAATTGCACTTATATCAAATAGTTCTGGACACCAAGAGGAGGAAGAACTTTGATAAACACTTCTAAAAAATTCCAATCTAAACTAAGGGTGGTAACCAAGTTCATAACCTTGACAAAAGCAATTTACAAAATGAGCTAAAATGCCAGTTTTGCTGTACAGGAAAATCAAATTAGAAAGTGATGAACAGAAGCCCTCCTCAGACAGTAATCTAAACAGTTTGTGGAGCTAAATGAAATGTCGTGGTTATGTTGTCTAGACCAATATCCCCTTGCTGGCTTGTATCTCCATTATATTGGAGACATTTTTAAACATTTTCCAAATTAGTGTATTTCTTTCAAACTTAGTAATTACTTCCATTGCCCATTAGCAGCACAGGCTGCAGGAGATTAAATTATTAGTTGCCCTCAAAAGACAATCCAATTTAGGCATAATTTCTTCTGCTGTCTCAGTCATAGCAATGAAGACTTGATAATATAGACAGGAACAAATACAATAAGGCTGGATTAAATAAAAAAACCAAAATATCCCATTTTTTCTTCTAACTTTAATAGAAATTACCACAGTTTCTTTGTCAAAAGGATATCTTTTAACAGTAACTGGAAACTGATTCTGCCAAGCTCTGCTTCTGCAAAGGCAGGCAGTCAACTTTACTACATTAAAGCTTCAAAATTACAAAAAAGTGCTGAGAACTTATAATACAAAAATCAGGTTTCCTAAAGGAGCTGGATACATGGAAGCAGAAAGAAAAACCCTCTTTTTTTGCTTTTAAATCTTGCCCTGGTTTTTTACAAGCATATAATTATTTACTCTCACTTGGTACAAATGGAAACCAAACCCAAACAAACAAAACAAACTTCAAATGGAACAAACAACCCACAAAGACAGCAAGCGTTTAGGTGCTTAATCACGCAGGGAATCAAAAGGCGAGCGCAAAACCACCAACCACAAGAAGTGAAAACACATTTAAAAAAATTAACCATACCTCAGAATCTTTTCCAAGCTTTTTGTGGAGCTTAGCCGGGCCTCACATCAACTCAGCCCGGAGCTGAGCTGCAGGGAAATGCTCAATGGCAGGCACCAGCCATCCCTGGTGCCAGCAGAGCCACCTCTCCTGCTCAGGCAGATGCTTGTTTTAGGCTTGTCATTAGATCTTTCAGAGCTCCCTTCCAGTGTGTTTTCAAGTGGGCTTTGCAGGACACTCTTTTCATTTCCTCCTCCCGTGTTTTACACGTATATCTTGTGCCCAGGGCTTGGTGTGAAGATTTAATTGCTGGCTCCACATGCCACTGGAACCAAATCACTGAGCTGGTCATGGGCAGAAACACAGCTGGTGTCCCTCGCAGTGAAATTAAAAAGCACTGGGATGGATCCTCATTTAAAATTGCAGTGACAAATTATCTCAACCATGCCTTAAATTTAAGATTTCAGAACTTTTAGCATTTGGTGAAGCATTTAGCTGAAATGATGGCGTTCATGCTCCTGTTTTCACAAGGATCACTCCAACCCCTTTACACTGTGACAACAGTTTCCAACTTGGTGTGGAATCACTGCTGTAAGATTATAATAAAGAAACTGCTCGTTCTCCCCTTCCCTGCCTCAAGAGTTAGGAGCAGCCTTGCCATGGCAGGCTCAAGCAAAACCTGTCCCTGCCAGCTTGGTTCTCTACCACAGGTTTGTCAGCTCCTCGCCAGCTCCAATGTGTGCACAATCCTCCTGCCAGGGAGGGCTCTCACTACAGGAGCAACATCTCCTGCCTGAGAAACCCCACCAGGCCCTGCAAGGGACTGTCCCCCTTCCCTTGGACCAGGTCCCTGCAGAACCTGGAGAACAGCTTTTGTGCCTGAGAAAGGGCTCTGAGCATACTGGGCAGTGGCCAGGAGGAAGAAGACAAGAGAAGCAACCTCTTTTTTTCCCTCCAATTTCTTTCAGCACCCTAGTTTACTCAGGCTGCCCCAGCAAGCCCCATCCTCCAGGGTAATTAGTTGTGCCCTCAGGCTTTGGACTGCAAAATCCACTTTTGCCTGCACAGGTGAAATTGTTTTCTTGCTGCTCCACTAGAATGAGCCCAAACAACAAAGCCACGGTTTGTCCATGATACTTTTGAAGGATATCAAAAAATCTACTCTGTACATAGGATGTGGATGAAAAAACTGGGAGAAAAAAGAAACTGCAGGAACTAGGTTTTCTGTGAGATCTCTGAGTAACCTGAAAATTTACATCTCTTTAAAACCAAGCCAGGCAATCAAGGAAGATTTATGCTTGTAGAAACATCTTCGAAGTTTCTGCTGATTTTCTGCTTTGCAGCTTCTCCCTTTTGCAGAAAATAACCAATTAAGATCAGTTCAGAACACAGTCCAGGCTCTGCCACTGGTCTCCTCAGGAACACAACCTTCTCTTCCCTGGGAAACACAGGGAAGAAAGGAGAAAGTTGTGTAGACCCAGCAGGCTAAGACATGTTAGGCCAAGCAATCAGTGGTCAGGTAACATGAAATCTGAGCTGGTTAACAGCATCACCCTTCTGAAAACATATTTTCCTCTCTTTCTTTGTAGACTGAAGGGATGAAAAATGATTAGCTAGAAACCAAGACACATTACTTCACCCAGAGGAAAAGATAACTTGGTGCTGTGGGACTATGCAGCATTTCCGTGATATCCATACCGTACCAGATTACTTTGTATTTTATCTTCATTTACATACCTGCATAATGTGTGCTCAGAGCATTTTAATGTAGTAGCAAATTTTGAACGTGCCAGGCATGGAATTTGTGCTCAAAAGACACATTTCCATGGAGCACACATGGGAATGTCCCTGCTCTTACTAACCTTCAGACCTCAAGGCTGCAGAGCCCTGCCAGGCTCCAGGCCAGGGCCACTGAAGGGCAGTGGATTCCCCCTTGATATAAACAGGGATGACTTCTGGGATCTTTCATTAACATTTTCTCCAGAAATTCACCCAAATGGCAGCACCAAACCAACAAAGGCTCTCTGAGAACACGAATAAAGCAAATATCAGTAAAAACACAGAGCTTGCTGGCTGGATGTGGCTGCACCAATTCCTGCACCAGGATGTTTTGCAAGCCTGCCTGGCATTGTAGCAGTCGGAGAAATAAGCACCAAATTCTATCCAAAGCCTTTAATATTCAGCTTTCATACAGCGCTTGAACCTCAAATGCTCAGGTCACCGTTTACACCTGTACTTATCTGTAAAGAGTGTCTGTGCCTGGGTTAGAATGAGCAGGAGGTATTCAGGCTACAAATATGGTTCAGAAAAGGAATCTCAGATTTTAAATAATGCATCTTTTCTCTCGAATGGAGAAATGGAAGGTGCAGTTCCATGACACTGCTACATCAATTAACACCTAGTTTCAGCCAAAAGAACTGATCTTCACCTTCTGAAATAGAATAGAATGAGGTAATGAAGTTCAGTTCACTGAATTATTGAAGAATCTGCACTCATTTGAGGAAATTGTGTGATGGAAAAAATATTTTTTAAGTGCTTATGAAACTAGTTTTCAGAAAAATTACCTTCAGAAGTTAATTTGCACAGCAATTTATGAAATAAAAATATAAGGGTCTTTAATGTGAGCAAACTGGAATCAGGGTAGTTTTGATTTCTGATCTTCCCATTCAATTGATGGACCAGAAAAAAAAGTTATTCCCACAGCCTTAGTTAATAAACCCCCAAGCCTATAAATAAACCAACCTACTGTGCTGTTCTGTTTCCTAATCCTTGGTCACATCATTTATATCATATCTAAAAAGAGAAGTATTACACTTTTATCTGGAGATCTTACACTACTCAACAGAAATATTAAAAACATTATTTCCTCTTTATGCCCACAAAAGAGGATTGGAATACACAAAGAAGTTTCTGCAGGGCAAGCAAGGGAAGGAACTCTCCGGGTGCGGGAAGAGGTGGGAGTAGGGGAATTCTCTGGGTGCGGGTAGAGGTGGGAGTAGGGGAATTCTCCGGGGTGATAAACCGGAAAAGCTCTAGTTATTCCATCAGAAATAGATACCTGCACATCCTTATCCTAACAAGTAGTTATTCAAAAGGGGATGAAGTCTTGTCTTACCTCAGGAGGTATGTGGGAGGTGGATTATCTTGTCCTGGGGTAAGAAGGTCTGTTAGGCAACCCTGCCGAGAAGCTGATGCATTTCAAATTCACACAACGGTTTGAACTGTTTATGGCCTGAATTAACTTGTTCAGGTGTCCCTGATCAAAGGGATTTATCCCAGCTCAGTGACAAAGCTAAGACAGATCCGTGCATCCACTATGGAGCCAGGCAGGGAGAGCTGGGGGTGCTCACCTGGAGAAGAGAAGCCTTCACCTGGAGAAGGAGAGCTCAGAGCCCCTTCCAGTGCCCAAAGGGGCTCCAGGAGAGCCAGAGAGGGACTATGGACAAGGGATGGAGGGACAGGACACAGGGAATGGCTTCCCACTGCCAGAGGGCAAGGATGGATGGGATATTGGGAAGGAATTGTTCCCTGGGAGGGTGGGGAGGCCCTGGCACAGGTTGCCCAGAGAAGCAAAATTCTGAGCACAATTTTCATTCCTTTGTTGTTCAGGCACCGCATACCTGAGACAGAACAAAAGTGCAACTCACAGCAAAACCCTTGTTCCAGGTACTGGGAAAAGTAAATGTAGCCATTGGTCACTCCCAAGTGAAAAACTGCATTCCCAAGTGCATTATGGAAATCATGTGTTAGCTCTGAGGATGGAAAATTCATTATTTGTAAGGAAAGTGATGCTGTACCAGATACTACAGAGCTGAGGGTAACAGCTGGACTGATCAGCTCCACTCACTTGCAACATGGAATTCCCAGCACCATTAGTGTTCAGTTAAAAATTCCACAATGAAAAGAGGACTATCCAGTTTTAATGTTTCCACATTTTATAATATATATGGGAAGATAACTTTCTGTAGCCTTGCTTGTAGAGGTTTTGCTTGGCATTTTAGTTTTACTTGTTTACTTCAGGACGTGTCCAAACAGCTCAGGTAAAGCAAGAATGAGAGTTCTAAAATCTTAATTGCCAGTTTGCTGGTAGATATTGCCTGATTGCAACACATATATGAGAAAACTAGATGAAAAAAAATAGGGTTTTTTAATGTACTGTAACTTTTATATCTTAACTTACCCAAAAGGGTTGCAAAAAGCTCAGTTTGATGAAGCACCTGTTTGAAAAATCTACTTCAGCAAACATGTGCTTTTCTTGGGGGAAAATAAATATAAAAAATTTAAATAAGGTATCTGAGCTAAGGGAAATAGATTGCTGACCCATGTCTTGGGGCTTTTTTATTTTTGCCAGTAAAGATGCTATTTTAAGGTTATAATTAGAGCTGGTTTGAAAAAAGCAGTGAAAAGAAATGTGTTGGTAATTTGACCAAATTAACTCCAGTTTTGATGAAAGCCAGCCACTTTGAGTAACATCATTTACAGGCATTATAAAGTCAGTGTCATTTAGTTCTTAATTTTAAATTCTTCATGTTTCTGATTGTACTAATTCTCTCGACACAGCAGCCATTCAGTGTAACATTACACCAGGAGGCACAGAAAAGTGGTTTCTCTAACTTGTCATGTCAGTTTTGCAGTTCAAGCTCTTCTCAAATGCTGCTTTTTGGCAACTCATATTGTGCAATGATTATGAAAGAGACATTTTGGAGTTTCTAAAGGGCACTCTAGGAAGGCAGCCTACTCCCTCATTCCTACAGTGCCTCAGTAATTATTTCTCATCCTACAGGGCTTCTAATATGTAATTTTAATATCAGGATTAATCAAGCAGAGTGATTCATTATTCTTAGTGGAAAGCAAGGTAAGTTCAAGGTAACACAACATTAGGTTTGAAAAATGCACAAGCATTAAACTGAACTCGCAACAGGATGGAGCTTTAACACCTGGTTCATGTAGACTGTTCACTATGCTGCCACTTCCAAAAATACAGTTCTATTCCAAGAGTGACAAAATAACAAATGGTTCCACACCTGCTTCATTTCAGTGGTGGTACAGAAATGGGTGCTTTGGCTCGTTTTCCTAAAATGATGTAAAACAAAGGGGTGTGAAAAAGAAGGAAGGGAATGGAGAAACTACAGCTTTTAATTTTGTTACTGAGTCAACAAAAATTCAAGCCCCAGTTCATATCTCTTTTGGGACACAAGATTATCTGTACTACTCTT
Organism: Erpornis zantholeuca; assembly: GCA_013400515.1. NCBI lineage: Eukaryota > Metazoa > Chordata > Aves > Passeriformes > Timaliidae > Erpornis > Erpornis zantholeuca. The sequence goes on along the minus strand of VZTN01022764.1, from coordinate 41,041 downwards.
TCCTTATAGTCCCAGCTCTAATAAAGACCATTTAAAGTGTCACTTTAGAGCAGCTCAGTGTCTTTTTTGCTGGGCTCATAAGGGACCAGCACCTCCTGGTGCAGAAGATGTGTAGCTGGAGATCGCACCTTGCTTAGGAAGAGACCTGCAAGGAAGCATTGACATATATATGAATTCTCCCCCTTTTTTTGTGCTAAAAGCCAGCAAGATTAGAAACTTTCAGGTAGCTCTAAGCCATCAGATGCCACCAAATTGTCCCTGTGTTTCTCCTTCTCAGAAAAACAAAAGCACCTCTGCAGCAGACCTTTCTGGGAAGACAGGATTTACTCTCACTCTGCCCACGGAAGTTAACTCAGGATTGAGGACAACAGCCAGACGGCAGTTTAAAACTCCAGTGCCCTCAAGGGAAATATATATGCATATTTTTCAAGTCCAATTAAGGTTTTGGCTCTGAGCGTTTGGCAGAAGGAGAAGAGTAAACATTTTATGACTTGCCTTTGCATGGCTGATGCTATGAGGAGTTCCATGTATTAGCTAACAAGGTCCCTGTGAGGCATTTCTGACTTTGTGAGAGGGACAGGGGAATCAGAGAATGGAGGGAATGTAGATTGCACTCAAAGCTGTTTTATCATCACTCCTAGGGGCAGTGTTCTGTGTTTTCAGAGAGAGAAAAAAAATCACTTTTGTGGTAACTGATTTTAACACAGGAATTCAAATAGTTTTGCAGGATGCCTCCAGCTCCTCAGCTCTGCACGGGACTGATGCTTATCTCTGACAGCAAAAAATGGTAACAGCTATTTCTAGACCTTGAAAGAAAACCAGGGCATATGGGATGTGAAGAGCTACTGCAGTTCCTGTAAAAACTTTTGAAGGCAATTCCTGGAAAGAGTCTAGATCCAAGATTTCCTAGAAAACCTGGGAAAATTCCTAGGAAGGGTCTAAACCTAGGATGGGAAATTCCTAGAGCAGCACAGGAGCTACTTCAGGTTCTAGACCCAGAAATCCCTATAAAAAGTGAGAAAATGCCAACAAAGGTTGTAGGTCCAGAAACTGTAGAAAAGGTCTCTGTCCAGGAATTCCTGGAAAGATCACATATTCAGGAATAGCTGCAAAGCCCAGGAAAGCTCCTAGAAGAGACTGAGATTAATTAATTCCCAGAAAGTGATAGGAATTTCTTTGAAAACTTCTCAGTACAGTAAATCATAACAGAGGTCTCAGTCTAGGTATTCCTGGGAAGGGTCTTGATCCAGGATGTCCAGCAAAACTCCTAGAAAGCCCCAAATATTCCTAAAACGTTTATAGATGTCAGAATTAAAAAAATACCATATCCCGAATGTTGTTTATTCTAAATTGCTTAAACAAATTGTTTGAGTAACTTTTACATATCATCACTTGATTTAAAGCCAGTAACACTTTCCATATGGTCAAATCACTTCTCAGCTGAGCATTCTGGTACTGGAAAGGTAAATAGGAGTGTCTCTTATGAAGTTTCCTCATTATTTGTGAAGAAGAACTACAAAAAAAAAAAAAACCAAACAAAAACCACCCAAACAAACCCAAAAAATATATAGGGACACCTGGTGAGTTGTTATTTTAAGCATTTTGGTTCAACTGTCAGAGAAGCAACGTGGGCTTTGTCACCAAGTACTTCAAACCAATCCTGCTAATTAGGATTTCAAGTTTAACACTGGCATAAAGAGATTGGAAAACTAATTTTAGGATCTGCAGCTCAGGGGAGGTGTTTTCTAGTCTGATCCATTTAGGATGATGTGATGAATGCCATTGTCATGAGAAGGGTCTTTCACATCACCACATATTCCATTTGCCCAGTTGGCCCCAACATTTAATCTCTCCAGAATCCAGTTTATTCCCCTCCAGCTGCTCTGACTCGATAATGCTGACAGAGAAATTTCACTTCAGTAGAACAAGTGGCTCTGCCCCTCAGCACCAGTTTCTGAAGGAAGGAAACACCATTCTGTGACAATCGCTTTGCTGACCACAGCTGCAATCACCACTCACTGGAAGTAGAGCTGCAGACCTGGGGAGGAAAACTTTGCACTTCTGGGCTGCTCCTTATCTTCTAAAATGTGTTTTCTTCCACAAGAATTGCCAAGTTTTAAGCTACAACCTTCTGCTCATAAAATAAGATGAAAGGCACCAGTGATTTCAATGAGAAAATCCTCCTGAAAGGCACATGGGAGCTTTAAAAGGGCAAAGTGTAAACATTAAGGTCCAGCTGATTTCAGAAGGATGTATGAAAAGAGGAAAATAATCTCAAGACAAAGGTACTTCAAAAGAAAATAATGCAATTTTTTTCCTGGGGGAATATGAAAGATAGGCCATGAGATCTAAAAAAAAAAATACATTGTCAATTGGATAAGGAAACATCAAATACTTGGATCAGGAAAAGACTAACAGATTCATTCAGGCAGCATTTTCCCTCTAAATCACCATTTCTCTGAGTTGATGTATTTTATAGAGATCCACTCCATTTGTTGTTTGCTGAATCAGAATGATTTGAGGCAGAAGTTTTTCTAATTATAAGCTAAAGCAGAACCAGATTCCCCGAGGTCATCTGTGCAGCAGGCAGCAAAGCATCATCATTCAGCCTTACACTAAAAATAGCACATACATTAATTACTATAGGGGACTTTTCCTGGCTACATTACAGACCCCAGTGAAACTCCACTGAGTGAGAATTACATGTTGATGAAAGAAGCCACTATGAACAATAATTGTGTAAAGCAAAATGCCAGAGGCGCTAAAATGTTGCTCTAATGTCCTCTATTTTGTACAAAACACAATAGGACTCTTCAGAAATGTGAAAAAAGCCTTTTACACTGTAGCTCACCACGCCCTGCTTTGGAAAAGAGACAATCCCGTAGTGCTCTCTAGTGGCTGCCAGTCAAAAAACCTCTGCAGGCTGCACTGCCAAGTTTAAAAACACACAGAATGACCAAAATGTTTGGTTGCCCCTGCAGTCAGCCACGGCTGCCCGGGGAGAGAGCAGGCACTCGTGTTTGCACCAGCCCTCTGCCCTGCCCAGGGCTTGCTCTTCCTCAAGGACTCAATTCCACAACAGAACTGCAAATCTGGATGTGCTTGAAATTACACGAAATAAATTTAACACATTTGATGATGATGAAGTGTATGAGGTGTCTCACGAGTTGGTATCAAAAAGTGGCACCTTCTGACCCTTTAACAAACTCCAGCTGTGCCAGATTTCTTCCTCATCCTATAAATGGTGGAGGGAAAACCATTCCCTTTTCTGCTCTATCCAGACTTTGCAGTTGAGACAGCCACCTTGCAATATGGGTGCCTAATTTGGGCTATTAAAACTCTCTCACTGTGCTTAAAACACAATTCAGAAACCAAGCCTGAGGCCATAGCTGCTGGTATAAAACCATCTGAGCAGAGACAATTATGCTCTGCCCACAGTAAGTGACACATTTCATAACTATTGCCACGTTATGCTGCTCTTATAAATTGTCTTACTACTAATAAAATTACCTGTTGATATTTGTTACTTCAGGTGCATAAATAAAGGCTAGATGGCAAAATTACCCTTTAAGATAATAAATTAATTCCTAGTGTAGGTACACCAAGAATTTCCTCTGTCCAACAATGGTTCCTCAGTGGATCCTCTCAGCTCCATTAGACATTTATTCAGCTAAATAAAGAACAAATTGCTGAGTGTAAAACCACTGCCAGGGGTTTGCAGTATCATCCATTAGCTCCAGGATTTCCTTGACAGCACAGAGGATTGCAGGCTGCCAATTATAATTAAATAGAGCTCCCTATGGTCTTAAGCAGAGCTCCTCATTGCCCTGGATAGGAAAATGCAGGTTAAAACCCACGAGTAATAGAAAATTGAGCCAAACCTGGTCCCAGGATCTGCATTTTCCAGAACTGGAAATATCTCTCTAAACAACATGTAGATGACCCTTGCCCTGGGTAGAATGCACGGGCTGTGACATTCCTGTGGTGTCAGCTGATCTACTCAGGAAATCTGGTCAGAGCCCACATGAAAATTCCAGAAGCACATACTGTACCCCTCAGATGCACATATAGAACGTCCTTACAAATGGAGAGAGAGATTGCTTTTGACAGCTTTGGTTCGTAATGCATTAATAAACAGAATTTTTGTAACAGTCACGAAGCCAAGAGAGAAAGAAGACTAAATGTTAAAATAAATCATGACTTCTGCATGATTTGGAAGAAGCAAACCTACTGGCATCTTCCCTGACTGATATAAGTGGATTTATTTCCACTTTATTCTTTCTTTCTAGGAGAAGGGAAAAAAACAACATCAGCAAAGAATCCTGTTTGCTAGTTCATTAAGCAAGGGTATAATTACCTAATTATAAATACCACGGGTCATATGATCCTTAGCTGCATGAACATCCATCTCCATACAACACACAGGCTTGCAAAAGGCAAGCAAGATTTCTAAGCAGTCATTCATGTACATAATTAATTGCATATTTAGCAAAAATTTGTGTTCCAAGTCTCTGTATTGGGTTAGAATAAAACATTTTTACACTACATGTTAATAAAAAAAATCTAGTTCTGCAACTGAACCTTAAAACTTGAAGGACTTGGTCTCGCAGAATTAATTTGTAGGAGAGAGACTTAAAGCACCTGTTTGGTTCACAGATTATATTAAACTGATGCTGGGGATTCCTCTGCAAAGCATTTTTTTGTGTCTAGCCCTGAAAGGATACATTTGTATAACAATGAGAGGCACATATTGGGGACAAGTGAAAACAAAGGGACTCTCTGTGGCAACCACCTGATTTTTGGCTTGACTGGAAGAATTTGCCAGCCGAGGTCTGCACTTTACTTGTTGGACAAAGATGTTGAAGGATTTATTTCCAAATAAATCCCCATGAGATCCCAGCTGCAGAGTCTGGAGGTGTTCACCCCATCTCAGTCTAGGCTGGTTGGATGCAAGGCTGGCAAAGAGTGTTTTTTACAAGAGAACAGCACAGAAAATTCCATGATTCCATTGTTCCAACCTTGCTTGTGACCATGTCCATCTCCAGCCTGGAAATCATGGAACAGGAGATCCACCTAATTCTGTCCTGGGCTAACTCTGCAGGTTAAAGGTTTGCTGTTAGGGCTGATCCTGGAAAAACAACCACTGCCTCTGTCCGTGAAGGGAGTTCCAAAGCTCACAGCAAGATGGCATTAAAGCAGCACACTGAGCTGCAGCCCAGAGGGGAGGGGATGGCCAAAGATCTCCTGCTGCCATGGCAACATCCACAACTGGCCAAAAAAAGGATACTTAAAAAGTAAACCAAGTTAGCTGGGTTTTTGCTGAGGAATGGTTTCTCGGATGACTCACTGCATCTGCAAAAGAGCAAAGCACAACCTCCCCAGCAGTGATCTTGCTGCACATCCACATTCTGCCTAAATGAGGATGCAAACTGCTGCACAAATCCTTCAGCTCTGAGGAAGCACTAACTTTACTGTGTAGGAATGGTATGAAGTCCTAGTTTCCCTTAAAATTAAACTAGAAACTCCAGAAATTTATTTGTAGCTTTTCAGCTTCCCTTCCCAAGTCTTGCTTCAGGAGTGGGTGAGCAGGAAGTTGAGTGGATGGAACCACCCCAAAGATCAGTGTATCCCACACAGATATAAACCAAACACCCAGGAGCACTCAGAAGAATGAAAGTGTAGCATAAAGTCCCCACAGCATTTTATTGCCTGGGGAAGCTCAAACCTCAAGCTTTAAATCAGTTCTCACACTGCAGCTCCCCGAGTATGAGACCTGGAAGTGCTGGCCATCACTCCTGGGCTGTCATGCAATGCACAGCTTCAGTCTCAGACCAGAAACTGCTCTGCTAACTTGGACCTTGCTGATTGGGAGTTCCAATCAATTTGATCTTTCATTCTCTTGTCTTCAGCTGCACATCAGTTCTAGACTTCCTATATTTCTTTCCATGAACTGAAGCCCAGTTGAGGTTGTATCTTCTGGGAGCTGCTCATAAATCCTGATTATTATGGTCTTCACGAGATTTCAGGTCCCAAAGAACTGCAAACTGTGACCTACTGAAGGAAGCTCTGTCCTATTTGTTTCATATCTCACTGGCCCCTAAACTATTTGAACTCTCCAACAGCTGAATTTCTTGTGTATCGTGGTCAGAGTGTGAAATATCACCTGAAGTCCTGTGTTACACAAGAGATGGAGTGACAATAAAAAAATTCCATTGAAGTAAATGTTGAAACGTACTAATATGAGTGGAATCAGGATTTTGTCCTGCAACTCTGCATCAAAGACTCGTCAGCTCTCATCTAATTAGCACAGAGAACCACTTTTCCCTTTCCACTTCTGCTGACAACTGAATGATCTTCACTGTTTGAATTAATTTGAAAAATTTATATGTCAAAATTTTCCAGATTTGGCAACAAGATCTGAATCAGAATGTACTGTCTGAATGCAATACATAATAAAAAGAAATGACATCTCTGATCAGGCTACAAGTTATCCAAACTTATCTCTGAGGCAAAAACGAGCTGCATTGCTTCTAAAATACAGACTTGCAAAGCATAAGGAAATCAGAGGTTTTTCTTTTTCAGAGGTAATTTGTTTCCAAATGGAATTTAAGTGCTCCAGATAGTTATTTAAAAAGTCTGGCACCGTACACTGGATTCTTTTATATTTATAACCAACACCAGTTTCTTTGAGCTATTTCTACTACCCTGAATTCTAGAACCTGCAGGACTGATTTTATAAATTGTAACAAGGAACAGTTCACTGGGTTTTTCTGTATTAATTCATAGAGCTTGCAGAGTCTCGATTAAACCAAAAATGGCTTTCCATATCTGCATATTTTTGTAGTTTTGGCTATCTGAGACCATGGGATACTTTGAAGATGAAAGTGAGAATAAGGAACTTCCAGCCATGTGCCTTCTTAAGAACACAGGGCCTGTAAAAAATGAAGATATTCCATATACAAGAATATTAATTCCCCAAAATGTGGGAAGGAGGGAGGTTTGGACCTGCAATGCAATTTATATGTACACCCCTTCTCCTCAAAATTCCTGGGGTCTAGGGGAACGAAAAACCAGAGAGGATAATAAGATTCATCCCTTCAAACTGGCACAAACAGCATTTTGTGGCACATCACCTGGAACCTTGCTGGCTTTGACAGCACCTCAGGAGTCCTCCAGAGATCCCCATGGAGTTGCCTTTTCCTTGCTCCTCATGCACAATTACAGTGCTCAGGGAGCACATCCCTGGAGCTCTCTGCTGGCCTTGGCAGGTTGCAGTTCACTCCCCACACTCAGGGCTGTTACCACAATAATGTTATTATAAGCTGCATAATTTGAGGTAAAAGTAGAGGTTCCCCTCCTTACCATCGCAGCACAGAAGGATGTGAGCAGAGCTGTGTGTCAGGGCAGGGAGTTGAGCTGAGGGTTCTCCTCTACATTTCCCCCAGCCTCTTCCTTTCCTGTTCCTTCAGCTGTAAAATGGGAGTGAGCACTGGAGCTGTGAAGGAAAGCAAATGTGAAAGTCAGCTGGGCCATTGCTAGAGCAGCTCCTGACTATCAGAGATGCTCAATGTGCACGAGGCCCCCAATAAATGAGCCCTTGATGCTTATTCATTTTTTATTTGCTTTCTGTAGTAGTACTTTGGAGAAGATGTGTTTCAAGTCTTTGTACTCACGAAGTTGTGACTGCTGGATGATATTTTATCTCTTCTCGGTGACATGCATTTATGGTCTTCACAAACAAAGGCTCAAAATAGGCTCCGTGTCCTCTTTACAAAGAAAGCATCTGAGGGGAAAAAACCCCAACAAAGTAAATAGAGACAAGAGCTTTCTGAGCATGGGAATGCTCATCTCTGTCATGGTGAGCACGCTGAGCTACAACAAGCTGGCATAAAAATCTCAAAAACTAGGTTAAGACTCACAAGCAGCAGAACAAATGCTTTCTGTTGCTGCATCTAAGAAAACTGCTCCTAGCCAGGCTATTTGTGCCTTGGTCATCAAAACAATTTGAACATGAAAGCTGATACTGTCAATCCAAATGTACCCTGAATTCATTTTTCTAAATAACAGCACAAAACCCCTCCATCAGTGGTGCTCAGAGATCACATGTAGTCTTCAGATTAAGGAAAATGAGGTTGTTTAATATTCTGCTGATTCGAGAAAAACTGACATGACTCACCTCTTTTCTTTCTCCTCAGAGAATCATTCCTTTCTAACATGAGTTTGGATTTCTCTTTATATAACCAGCTCATACAACAGGCATTCAGCTGTCTGTCAGAGGGAAAACAAACCAAGTAAATCATCCATACCATTTATATAGTTGCATTTAAAAAAAATTTATCAAGGACAGTCAGATCAAAAGGACATGCATTGATTTGGCTGTGGACTATGCATCAAAATAAATTTTTTTAAAAAAGGTATTTTTCGTGTTCCTTGTGTGGATATTTCCTTCGAAGAAGTATTTTCCTGCAACTGAATGGATGCCAGCTGCAGAGATATTTGCTATCAAGCTAAAAAAATTTCATCATAACTTTTCATCATAAATATAAAAGGCTAGAAATCCTCTGGGAGATAACTAAACAGATCAGATCATTGCACTTTCTGGGAAAATGCTGAAAACCTGTTTACCACAAGACTGCTATAGTGAGAAAATAAACCAAACAAAAGGAGAGTCATGTTTCTACTAATAGCCTTTCTGATCCTGCAAATAGTTTTGTTTGTGACACAGAATCATATGAAGTAGTAAATGGAAGCTTGAGGACAATTTTTCAGGTGCTTTGTACCCACAGGTAGAACCAGGCTTAGCTTCATTCCAATCTCATTCCAGTTTCAGAGGGATTTACAAATCAATATACTTGGAATATATTAGTTAGTGCCTCCATCAGCTTCTATTTACTTTTGTTTAAAGGCTCCATTCCTTTTGGTGCTGGTCTTTCAACATGAAGACAAGACTTTGCCTCACATTTATTTTCAATTTATTTATTTATTTATTTTATATCCAAAGCCCTGCCCCAGAAGGAATGCAGAGCCTGCTTAAAGGCAAGGAAATACAAAGTGCCATAGATACATCATCATCTATAAAATTTGGAAGTAAAAGAAACACAGACACTCCTACTTTTAACAGAAGAGATATTATTTAGCAACATAAGTTTAAATAATTGCATACAATTGTATTTTCTTTTGGCACTGCCTCTCCCAAAAATGATGATGGTTGTTTCGGAAAGAGCAAGGTCTAGGGGCAGCTCCTTCAGCTGCCACAAACCACACCTGGGTTTTATTCCCAGACTAAGCCTCTTGATGCTTGGTTTTTCAGAATGAGAGAAAATGCTCTTTAACTAAGTGAAAACAGCAAGGCAGAGTCCAACCCTGTTTGATTGTCTTCTACCAATGTTTTAAATCCAAAGGAATCCTATAAAGTATCCTCTACAGAGGCAGCCAGTATGGGAGCTGGTTAAAAATACATCCCTCTCATCCTGTGTGCTTCTATAGCTACTAAAGATGTCTTGGAGATATTTTCTTGGGTTGAAAATATTTTAATATATTCAGTCTTGTACAAATGCTTGAATCTGATATGGAACTTTTCAGCCCTACATTTTAAACATGAAATCAGCATCATTCTTCATCTCAGAAGGCAGCTATATTGATTAGTGCAAACAGACTTTCAGAGAATTCACTAGAAACCATCAGCATTTTCTACCATGACCTAAAAGCTATATAGAGAAAAAACATTTAAAACTTGCTACTTACTTCCTCTCCTTTTAGGATTAAAAATAGATTTGGCTCATTATCTCACTTGGCACCTTAATGTATTCCATTGCACGATGACACAGCTTAGATTAAACCACCACATGCTTCTTTTTTCTTAGGATCTACCTTATACACAGCAAGAAGGGACAGCACTCTCTGAACCAGAAACTCTTTGATATTTTACTTTAAACCCTTTGTTCAGGTTCTGTTCTCAGGACAATATTGCCACTCGCTGTTGGATGCAGCAGCTCACCCCAGCCATCACCCCAACGGCCACACTCAGGCTTTCCTCAAATGGAATCTTGGATCAATATTCTTATCAAGCTCCACCATTAAATCCACGCCCACAGGCTTTTTTCTTTTCCCAAAAGGAAATCTCATGGACACAGAGTCCAAAAGCGATTCCCAGATCAGATGTGTGCACGTGTTTAACTTAGAAATTCCTGCTTAAAGAGAAACACACGTCTCACTGTGATAAATGTGATAGATTTGGGTTAAATCCCCCCCAAACACAACAAAGACATAACCCCACATAACTGCTTCGTTTGCCCTGATTTCAGCAATGGCCAAATCCCGTTTTCTTTATAGAAGAGAAGCAAAAGGTTTTCCGCATATTTACGTAAAAACAGAGCCAGGCTCTTCTCAGTGGTGCTAAGTAATAGAACAAGAAGCAATGGTGAAAAACTTGTGCTTAGAAAGTTCCACCTGAACATGAGGAAGAACTTCTTTGCTGTGCAGGTGAGGCTGTGGAGTTTCCTTCATTGGAGGTTTTCTTGACCTGTCTGGACATAGTCCTGTGCCCTGTGCTCTGGAGATGGGACCAGGGGACCCCACTGTGGTTCTGTCCAACCTGACCCATTCTGCACTTCTAGGTAGGGGAATAGAAAACTGCATTAATGGAAATTTTTCTGATACAAACATTCATCCCTAAAATTTTGTGAACTTGTACCTGTCTCTCAACAGGAACTTGGTCAGCTGCATGCATAACCACTGCTCTTGAGTCACTCAAGAGGTGAGTTATTTCTTAGCATTAGTTTCATGCAAAGACAAAAGCAGAATTTAAAGCAAGCTCCTCAACTCTGCCCTGCTAAAGACACGAGGGGAGAACCCCACAGTCCCAGCAAGCGCTGACTGAGCATTCTACAGGACTTTACTGGGAGAGTGATTAAAAATCATCCCTGGTTTTACAGATCAAAACTTCAAGAAGACCGGGTACGGACGAGCATCTCCTCTGCCGGTACCCTGCGCTGGATGGGCAGGAGGAAACAAAACCAGAATCCATAAAAGCGTTTATTCTCTTTAAATCCCCAACCGAGCTATTCAGCCCGAGTTGGAGCATCCCGTTTCTGCGGGGTCCCGTGAGACACCTCCTCTGCCACGCGGCCCCCGCCCCAGCCCAGCCCCGCCGAGCTGCGCGGAGGTCCC
>VZTN01022764.1:2863-29014 GCA_013400515.1 Erpornis zantholeuca | reverse complement strand
GCCGGCTCCCGGCCGGCCGGGGGTCCCCGGGGTCCCCGGGGCCGCGGGCAGCGCTCGACCCCGGCTCCCGCAGGGCTAATTTATGACTTTGGTTGGGAGGGGGAAATGAGGGCTAATAAAGCAGGCTGTTTGCATGAGATCGCCATGGAGACAAGGGAAGCAGAGTCATAATTAAACGCTTTCTGCCCACAAGAAGGTAATTTTCACTTCATAGGGAGAAGCGTAATCTCCTTATGAAGTGTGGGCACAGAGGGTGGTGCTGAGGGGACACAGCCCAATCGTTAGTTTATAAATAGAATATTGTGATTAGATTTTTTTTTTTTTTTAACAATGGCAAATGGTGTTTCCATCTTAACTTCACTTTGAGGAGTAATTCTAAATGTCTGTTGGTGGTGACTCAGTAATTTCAGATTGTCAGAATCTAGGCAGCGTTGAATCCTTTAGAAAAAAAAGAAACAGCTACATCACTTTGATGTGATGTGATTGCACGGAAGGGCACAACAACAAGCTGGAATCGAAGGGCAAGAGCCAGTTTACTCTCAGTTTCCGTGAATAGATGACGATCACACAAGAGCTGTCAGGTTTCTTTATGAGAAAAGGAGTAATCAAAACAGCGTAAAGACAATGAATGGGCTGTTGATCATCACTGCCCACTACACTGAAGTCTAGGCTTAGAAACGGGATAAGGTTTTGGGTCAGGAACTAGCAGCCTGCAGGAGACAGTTCCTGGATGCAATTTCGGGTTAAACTTTGTTCCCCTTTCTCAGATTACTGAGTAAGTAAAATATTCCAGGCTCTATTCGTACACCTGCTGTATTGCTTCCTTCTGAGCCAATGAGGATATTAATATTTGTATCTATTTTAAGTTCTTCTATTTATTTGCTTTATCAAGCAATTCTGAGCACACTGGTCTGGAGTGAAATACAAATTAAATTAAGGCAAACAGTGGATGATTTATCCCTGATTACCAACTGTTCCGATACCCTAAGTGCAGGGAACAAAGGACTCTTCTAACATGAACTGCTCGACTCACTCCCAAAGGGGCAATCTTGACTGAAAGAGGAATGTATGTTCCTGCCATTTGATTTCTGGAAGCAGAAGTGACTAATGAAAGGAAGGCGTGTGCAACCTCAGTTTTAATTCCTCTAGATTATTTTCCGCTAATTAATTCTTTTGGCCTTTGTGAGATACACAACAAAGAAAGTACACAACATGTCTGACAAATCGACAAAGATGTAAACATTATTGTGCTTTTTGTTAGGAGAAGGGACTGTCAATACCAAGGAGCATTTTTCCCCCTGCTACAGACTCCATCAGATCAGGCAGTGTCCCATTGCACGGCAGAAGCTCTACTAAAATGAAAGAGAAGGTGTCTTTTATGTCTTGTGTTATTCAGGCAATGTGTGGAGAGAAACAAAAGGTGTTAAATACATATGGTTTTTGTCCAGGTAGGTATGAACAGTCCGTGGTAGGATTAGCATGTTTGGTAAGCCTTTCAGGTTTTAAATTTGTCCATCAAATAGTATTGAACATCTGTATGCTTCCAGATGATAATAAAATGAAACTAAATTACTTGATTTAAATAAAATTTTACCCTACAGCATTGTGAGTAATCATTATGAGCCATTTCATACATTTGGCTACTTAAAAATCTGGAATACAATTTTATTATTTTAAGAATTATGTATGCTAGATGAAATAATTGCACTTTATCTTATTTTACTCTCCTGGAAAATAATTGTGTCATTATCATTATACCAACATAACCATCTATGGACTCTAAGTCAAAAGACAGTCTTAGGACTGGGAAGTGATATGTCCAAAGTTTGTGTTTACATCCCAACCCTGCTGGCAGACAAACTACTAGAGAAGTGTGAACATGTAAGATTCTTCATTAATCTAAAAACTAAATTAATTTTTATTAATGTTTAAGTTATGTGTTTAAATCATACAGCCAAACAGACCAATACCAAAATAGGGTATAACTGTAGGATCAGTACAAAACCCATTCCTGCTTTTACCTGGCATTTGAGTGATGCCATATCCCTGCTGGAGATGCACTCTTGTTTTGGAACAGCTTTCTGAATGTATGATGTGGTCAGGGATTATTCTGCACCAACTCCTTTGGCTGTGCCTACTGTGGAAGGTATACTGAGGTAGGAAATGTGGGAATACATGAAGCCAGCCTAGACTCTTAAAAATTTTTCTGGTTATGTGGAGTTGTTTAAAGGCATATTTATATTCCTCTTCTTGACCTGTACAGTTACAGTATTTTTTTGTTTCGCCCAGCTTTATGCAGGAAATTCCAGTGCTATAGTTGAGAGTGTAGAGCTGGCAGTATAAAGATTTTCATGTATTTCCAAGGGAAATCCTGTGATGCAATGCTTCATTTTCCTTTCCCTCCTGAGAAACCAGTTTAACCAGTAGAACTGACCCATCACAGTGGGCTTTGAGCATCGCTGGCTGTCTCAGAATCTGCTCTCACTGGACCAAATCATCCCTTTTCAGCTGATCCTTAGCAATGTAAACATCAGATCCAAGGAATCTGGGATGCAGATGGCGAGGGTTGGTTCACTTTCCCAGTAATTCATTTGCAATTTTTTGATGAACTATTGCTTGGGTGAAATGTCAAAGGGAGTTTCCCCACGTGAGAGCAGAGTTTGTTGTTTGTGAGGTTTTTGTCATGTTTTGTTCATTTTTAAAGAGGACTCTGTCTTCAGCAAGAGCATGGGATAACTCGGTGACTGGCTGGTTCAAATAGCCTTAGATGCTGATTTTTGAGAAGTTCTTCACACTCACAGTCCTGACTAATGCCAGCAGAAACCACAATTACTCCAAGCTTTGAACAATAAAGGCTTCATGATAAAGCTCCTTATCTAGCGTGCTTTTCCTCACAAAGCATTCACTGTAGAAATGAAAAGCTGTTTTATAACCTTGATTTAGAAGAGCTGTAATCTTTACAGGCTACAGTGAATTTTATCACATGCAAAAAACTTATAAAATTACTACATGCAACTACAATCTTACAAATATTCCTATAATAAATAAGATAAACAAGGTGTTCAGTAAACTAGACTAGGGGCATTTAATAGCTATTTATGCCAAAAATGAGATACAAATTCACTGATTTAGCTCCTTCACCTGCAACTTAATTAAACAGCAGCTCCTCACAGTGATTTGTTAAGATGTCACAATTATGGTCTAAGAAGAATATATGGACTTTAGATCAGGCTCTACTGACAAAGAGATGATTTCCTCCAGTATTTAAATGGTGAATTGAGGTCCTTTTGGTAATGTAGAGAATACTGGAAATAGTATATGAAAGATAAGAAGGAATGAGTGTCTTTGCTTTAATTGGATCAGTTATTTATTTTCTCCTTTAAGATAAAATCATGCATTTCAGTCTCTGATTTAAGTGAACTATTTTATGGCCACTGAGCAGCATTTTATGAGAATTACTGTAGTACAACAAACACTGGGGTTCATGTTTGAGTCTGTTTAAGCTCACTGTCACACTGAATGAGCAAGCCTTGAAAAAGGAGTATGTCCTTAGTTTGGGAAACAGACATCAAAATACTCATGTCTTGCTTAACCATAGACTGTCTCTAGGCCAGGCTGTTGTTAAGAAAGTGAATTTCATCTTATTCATAGAATCACAGAATGATTTGGGTTGGAAGGGACCTTACAAATTATCTAGTTCCAACTCCCTGCCACAGGCATGGACGCCTTCCTAACCTGATTAGATCAGGTTGCTCCAAGCCCCATCCAACTTGGCCTTGAACTCCTCCAGGGATGTCAAGAATTTCCTTATCTTATATGCCTTTCCCCTCCTCCACCTTTCCAGATAAGGATCAAGAGAGAAAAGAGAGTCTAAAGAGAACAGATTTCAGTATCACCATCTAATTGAGAGACAGTTGCAGGAAGCCAAAATATTGCTCTCATTATATCCTTCCAGCAGTCACAGGGCAGAGGGAAGATTGACAATCTCATTTGATTTGTATCATAAAAGGGAGGGGTGCACAGACTGAAGAAGAACAAACCATGTCAAAACTCTGTATTACTTGAGGAGATACAGACAACCTTGACAATGTGTGAAAATGTCACCCCCTCCCCCCCTTAATTTTGGGATAATCCATTTGCATTTGTATAAGTACACATTGATGCCATCACATTTTACTCTCTGTGCTGCTGCTTTTCCTTCCTGGCACCACACAGTTAAAGTGCTTTTTCAGGATGGGCATTGCTGAGTTCTCCAGCAGACCTTTCCAGTGGTCCACCATGTGTTCCTTGTCCTCCAGTGAAGGATCTGTGTGGAGGCAAGGAGCTGTCGTGGTGCAGGCAGTGGTGTTAGATGTTGTTAACAGCTCTGTCATCATAATTTCTTACTGCCTGATGAAGGGGGGTCTCCTCAGCCTCTACTCTGGTGTGGTGTGCTTCGAGACCTGACAAGTTAAAGCTACTGCAGAGCAGCTGTTCCAGAGATACATGATTTTGTCTATGCCAGACACTAATTCCCTTTTTATTTCTATTGATACCACACATAATCAGCAGCACCGTGCTCTGAATTAACTCCAGGGGAGAACAACTGCATAAGACTTGAAGCTCTTACCTCACTGTTTCTAGTTTTCATAATTCAGAAGTTCTGTAGCAGGCAGCATTCTTGAGAGTGTTCTAAGATGCTGCAAAGAGATGCCAAGATGAGAATTAAAGTGTTTTGTTCCTTTTACATCATCTCTCTTTGGGCTGGAGGCTGACCTGAAACCCAGCAGAGCCTCACAGGCAGCGTGAGGAAGGACATCAGGCATCCAAGTAATGGGGGTGGAAAGTTGGGATGCAATAAACAGCAGGAATAGGAATACTCTCTAATATGGCTTTTTCTTTCTTGTCTTCTGATTTAAAGCTGTATCCTCCCCTGGATGGACTGTGTCACTCCATATCTGTCACTGTCTTCTCTTAGCATTTTAGGGTTGATTTAGTTGCTGAAGATTTTAATTGACTCCTGTTACTGCTGTGTTTGCTCTTTTGAGCCTTGAGCAGTGTTAGGGAGCCCGTGAGCCATTGGAAAGCTGGGCTTTCCCCCTAACCAGGACACTGGTGGCCTGAAGGATGTTGGAAGCTACTGGTAGGGAAGGTTTGGAAACTCAAAAGCATATTGAGAGTAAAGTATGGTAGGTGTGGGCTGCAGGTGCTGGTGTGGAGCAAAGGGAAGGCAAAGACAAACATGAATACGGCTGGAGTGCACAGAGATCACTGCCAGCTCTCTGAATCTGCTAGAGTAATTTTTGCTGCAAATGTATTCATTCCAGGCACATCATTCAGAAAATCTAAGTGCATGCTTAACTTCAAACATGTGCTTAGGATACAGGCAAATGGATAGCAGAGGGAGGACAGAGGGGGATGCTGTGGGTGCCCTGCCTGTCAGCTGGGCTGCTGCTTCATCCTTCTGCAGTCCTTTAGATCACTGCAACTTAAATCAGGGACTTAAAGGCTTATCTGTCTTTAGTTGTTGCATGCAAATTTGATGCTAATGCTTGAGCCAGGCCACCTATAAAAATTTTTTTTGTTGGTGTTTTTTTTTTTTTTCCCCCATCAGAAAGATTTTGGTTTCCATTTCATTTTTCTCTATCAAAAAGTCCGTTCTGTTAACAGAATTTGTTTCCCCTGCATTGTATTTCTTCTGAAACAGAATTTTATGTGGTGTCCTACATCCTTTCCTTTATTAATTTATGGACAAAATTAGCTAATCAGTGCTTTTGCTCCAGTTTATAACTGAACCCAATGTTTTATATATATGAAGCTTAGTGATATTCTCTCACTCAAAAGTTCTTATTCAACCAAAGGGTTCCCTGCTGAAAGTTAGTATTCCACACCTACTGGGGACTATACTCAGGAATACTCAGTAAAGACTAGAAACATGCAGGCTATTAGTTAATATGCCATTTTCCTTTCCATTGAAATCCAAATTTAAATCCTATATTTGCTATTTGTTTGAATGCAGAGTTGGAGGTTTTCAATACATAGCACCTGAAAAACCATCACCATGTTACCAAGTACTACAATGGCAGTTATGTTTTAAGAAATGGTCCATTGTGCTTTTGAGAAGGCCTTTTTATTTCTCCTCAAATTCCCGGTTACTTTCTGTTCTGATCCATCTGGACCCCAAATCCCTGAGGCTGAGAAACTTCACTNCTGTACTGCAGCAGAGAATCCCCTCTTTCCCCAGCAGCTCTTGTCTGTGGAACACAACTCATCTCATACATGGCAGCTCTGCTTCAGCATCTTCCAGGAGGGGAGAATGATCTCTCCATCTCTGGGGAGGAGAATGAGCTCAGTGTGCTCAGGAAGCTGCACAGGTGGGACTTCTGGGTGTGCATTCTATTGCTCCAAATGCATCATTTTGCTCCTGCAAGTATAGTTTGTGTCAGTGCTGGGGTATCATTGCATTGCTCAACATGATGCACACTGAACACAAACTGCTTTTTGCTGTTGCCTGAGTGTTTTACTCAGTTTATATTTTGGGATTCAAGAGAGAGCTTGGTGAAGTTATGTTTTAATGCTACTTGTGCAGAAATTAAATGAGGTCAGTTAATAAGTATGCTATTCATGTTGAGGAGAGGTTTTAGGCTTTTGCAGGGTTTGAGTGTTCCCAGTGTTTGGAGATTTGTATTTAGCCAAACTTTAGAGTTCTGTAAAGGAAATACAGAGCTTTAATGGGGAAAAAAGTGTTTTAAAGTTGTCTTTTCTTCTAAATCCCAAGTTGGCAGGTAGTCTGAATGTCTGAAAAGACACTTAAACCATTAAAACCTCTTTATCCAAGAAGTGGAAATACTGATTATACACCATCAAAACCCAGACTGGATTTATGAGAGTGAGGTCATCATATTGGAAATACCTGTTGGTTCTTTTATGTTTACCTTTGTTTCTTTAATTCAGGCCTTCTTTTAAAATAAAAGCAAACCTCAGATTTGATTGCATACCTTAAGTAAAAGAACTCAGACCTAATTTACACACTTAATAACTTGTGCACACAAGTAGTTGCTTCTCTGTACAAATAAGAGAAACTCAAGTCTGTTAAATAATAAAAGATCTTCACACTTTAGCTATGAATGAAGGTGGTTTAAGATTATTCATTCAGTTGATGTTTGCACCGCACTTTGAAAATGGAATGAGTTACATAATGCTGGGAGTCATGTTTATTTGGAA
This sequence comes from Erpornis zantholeuca, assembly GCA_013400515.1. NCBI lineage: Eukaryota > Metazoa > Chordata > Aves > Passeriformes > Timaliidae > Erpornis > Erpornis zantholeuca. Next base: position 21,811 of record VZTN01022764.1, on the reverse strand, counting down.
ATGTAACTGTATATTTTAGTGAGTAGTTAAGTAACAGGGTTAATTTTTGCCCAAGTCTTTAATTTGGGAACTCTCTTTCAAGACTGCCTAATTCGTGCTGCAATGAATGGGCTACACCATTTATTTATTTATAACATGGGGTTTTTAAACCAAATTTATGGCTTCGTATTTTTAAAATGTAATAGATAGAATTAATGGCCCTCGATTCTCTAAGCAGGTCAAGTCTATAATTACCAAGAGTAAGTAAATATGATACCTTGATTTTGCTTCGAAACGTAGCCAGTTTGGATGCTAATACAATGGATTCTTTGTGCCCATTAAATCCCATGCTTTTGTTTGAAATTCAAGTTGATTTGTGGCCTAATGTATACACAATTTATACATGCCCCAGAGAGAACACCACACAGAGACTTGACGCAGGTCAATAGCTGCGTGCTTGAGTCTGCATAAATGTTTCGGTAAGATGATCTGAATCGAAGGGTATCTCATCCTGCTTTCTGTAGTGCAGAAATATTCTGGGTCAGGAATGTGGTTACAGCTGAAGGAAGGCTTGTCCTTATGCATAAAGCACTTCAGAATTGTTCATGTGATGAAGAGACAGCTTGTGTGTTAATTTCCTTAATCTAATTTATTTTTTTTAAACATCCTCAAACTGTTCAGTTGCTGCATAACCAGCAAGTGGACATAGATCACTGCATTACATCAAACCAGTGAAGCCTTCACTGCTTTCTGAGGGCTGCTCCATCCCTCAGGCCTCGCAGTCTTCCCTGTGCCTTGTCCATATTGATGTGCTGGGAATGGCTGTCACTTTTCATTCATTGCTCTCACAGCTCTGCATCTCATCTCTGCACTAAACAGCCTGCACCAAGACTTGGGCTTTTATCCTTAAAAGAACTAAGAAATGCTGTACTGGGTCAGGACTGAGGTGTGTCCAGCCTAGGACAGTGTTCTTGGCGGGGGCTGGAAGCTTGGGAGCAAAGAAAGGATGGCTGAAAGAGAAACCTGGGAGCAAAGGGAATGTGGCTGAAGGAACTCACATGAATTCCACGTGAAATAGTCAATGAAATGGTCAGGGTCAGTCTCCTGTGCTGCCCCCAAATAACAGCCACAGGGGTGGATGCTTTGCACAGTTCAGCATCTCGAACCAGTCCTGCTGCCTTGGGGAGCTCGGACAGAACCTGAGTGGAAATCAGCCTCCACGAGAGTTTCTTGGCTCCTGCAAGTTCCTTTTTAATTTTTCCATCATGAATGAGATGGATCTGTGTGGAATATTTAAGTAGAGCCAACACAATAGTCTATGCAACACTGACTTAATTGGGTTTCTCTGAAGTTTATGCTTTGCAGATGGGACTTCTGTAATTTTGTAAGCTCTGCACTTAGGATAGGAGACAAAAATGTAATTTTTTAAAGAAAAGAATTATAGCAGCTATGTAGACTGGGTAGCAGCTTTCTGGGATTGCAGAGGTTTCAAGAAGAAAAACATCCTATTTTCAGATACAGCACTTCAGCTTAACTTCAGCTTAAATGTTTCCTTCCACGACAGTTGCTCATTTGATTTTGCTTTATGTTGCAATGCCTAGAAGGAGAGAATTTGTGCTCACATTAGACTACCAACTATGCAGAGAAAGATCTAGAAAAAAGAAAATGGAGCCTAGTCTTGGGCTCATACAAATTCTCCACTTGTCCACCACAAGTTTTAAATGCCTCATTTCTTGTTTAACGCCAGAAAATTGATGAAAAAATCAGAAGTGAGATAAACTGTGAGTATCACTTCAGGTTTCACAGGAGATGCTGAACTGTGGAGAGCTTAATAACACATCTTCCTGCAAGTGAGGAACACAATTGAGCTCCTGCCACCTGGGGATCCCCTACATTTAGGAACATACCAGAGGTTCTTCAGAATGTGCGATTTTGCTGTAAACTCCTGACACCACTTTGGGATGGAATGGCGTGAGGCAAAAACTGCGTGTCCTCACTACACCCTTGATTCTGTTTGATCTGTAATGGGAGCAAATATCAGCCACTGCCCGAGGCTGCTGCCTTGAACCCTCGCAGCAGTGGTGAACTTAACAGACGACATGATCACATGTGGATTTTCTTAAGGCAAACATAGGGAATGTGAACTACAGCTGTCAGGATGGATAGCAGAGAGACTTCTTAGTGTTATGGTGTACATTTGCTGCTGTAATTCAACCAGAAGAATAAACTGAAAGGAAGCCAAGTAAAAGAGATAATTTTAACATGTAGAAATACAAAGCCGTGTCCTTCAAAAATCCAGAATACTGTGCATGAATGAAAATGTTTGAAGAAGAGGCCCTAAGTGATAGAAATTTATCCTGTGTCTCTCTTCTTTAGTCCAAAGAAGTATCACTGAAGGTGACACAGGCTGGTCTGGAAGACTGGCATTCCTCCTGTCTCGCTGGGTTGGTTCCTCCATACATTCTCTTGTCCTCTTGTGACAGGGTAGAGCTTGTTGCAACTCCTTTTTACTTTTCAGTCTGTTTTCTCTAGAGTTTTTTGACTTTCCTGCCATCCAGTCTGAGGTCCTTCTAGTAGCTAGCTCTTCTGCCTTAGTGAATTCAGCAGCTCCTGTTCCAGAGGCCTTTCTCCCAAACTGTTCTTGTGGAAATAGAATGGGTGTTACTGCTGGAGCAACAGAGAAGCCAGCAAAGCCTGCCTTCCTCCAGGTCCAGCATTTTCAGTCCTCAGTTTGATCTTAAGCTGTTAAAAATCTCCTGCATGACTGAGGGCTTCCGACTGGCTCCTCTGCTGTCTGATGAAGTGTCAGACTGAGTGCACAGCCCTCCCTTAAGGGGCTCACAGCAGCAGCTCCCCTGTGGGTGCTCTGGTGTGGAACCAAACCTGACCTCACCCCCAGGCTCTTCCTACAGGTAGCACTTTAGAGGGTCCCTGGTGTCATTCTTCATCAGCTCCGTCCTTGGTTGAAAGTTGCCAGTGAGCTCCAGGGTTATTGTGGGGGGCAGGAGGTGGAGTGGTTAAACAACCTTTGTTTGTGAGAGAAGAACCTGGGAGCACACACCCAGGAGAAGCTGTTCCCCATAACTTGTTCCATTTATATTTTTCTCACTCTTGCTCTCACAACACAACTTCTAGGCTTTATTCCAACAGGTCAAGGGTCTCTAGTTCTACCGACCTCTTCTAAAAAAGCTGCACCATGACCTGGGGCATTACTCATCTCTCTTGTTTTGGAGATGGTATTTTATATAATCAGCTATTTGTGTTTTGCACCTGCAGAAAATCTATTTTGCTTTTCACCCTGGAATTTAATATTTGTTGAGTCACCTTTTTTTTTAGGATTTTAGACATATTTTGCAGTAACTTTTTAAAAAAACCCAACAGTAAAAAAACCCCAACCTCCCCAACCCAAGCACTTGGCACTGCCATGAGATTATGCATTTTCAGATCGTGGTTTGCTTGGCTGCTCTAATGAAATAAACATAAAAGAGTTAAGTTACTGAATATAATTTTAGTGGCTTAGACACCATAAAATACCAGCAGAGAAATAAACCCACACTTTCTGAATAGAAAGTATGGGATGATGTTTTCACTCTATCCAAAAGGACAGATCTCTCAGAAGGAGGATAAACTTTATATATATTTTAAAATTTATTTTCTCATCCTGTTAAAAGAAATTGAAAGCTACTTCTGGTGGGTTTAATTAATTAGTTTTTAATTTGAATTCACCTCCCTCCCTCCCTCAAGAAATTCCCCTGCACTTTGCCAGCAGAGCACTGCAGAAATATTTTTTAGATCTTGGTAGCTGCTGTAAAGTTGTCTGGGAACAAAATCTACTTTTTAACAGATTAATCTAAATGTACATATCCAAGGAGAGAAAATGTGGCAGTAGCTTCAAAACTAGCTTTCATTTTAAGTAGTTTCTTGAAGAAGGAGGAGAGCTTTGGGTATTACATCATGGTTTTTTGGAAATACTCATTTTTTAAACACAAGAAAACTTTTTTTTGTGCTTTACATTAATAATCTGATTTCTAACCAGATACTGTCTGTTAAAACGAAATCACAGAGACTTAGAAATATCTTTTCTGACAGAAAGAGACAAGAGTAAGCATATCAGAGCCAACGGGAATTGTGCAGTTTAGAGATTTTGTTGTTATAGATCATAATATTCTCATAATACAAGAGAGATTACAGAAATATGGCATAGTCTTATTTTGTCTGACATTGTAAAGAAAGAAAGACTTAAAGGATTAGTCTTGGTAACTTAGCTGTTCCTTTGCAAGGTATTGTGATATAATATGAAATAATGCAGCGCAGATCCTGAACATGAAATAAAGCCTCTGGTCAGAATCTCGTTAATGCCAGAAATGATTTAAACCCAGCCAACAGCCCCAGTTTTCTGTCCCAGAAATGACAACACAAGATGTGACGCCTCTTACTCTAATGCTGCATAAGAGCATATCAGCCATGTGATTAAGATACGATTCAACACGCCTCATTCCTCAAGATTCACTTCTCTTCATTGTCAGAAACCCAAGGACAGCACAAGAAAGCTGGGTTAGGTTTTACATGGAAGCTGCTACTTTGACAAGGAAACAAACTACTTCCCTTTCCAATGTCTGTCGAGAGGGATGGGCTAGGGAGGCAAAGTTAAATGTTTTTTCACTCAAGTAAGCTCAGCACCTAATGTACACATTCATTAGACACAAAGCATCACTCGCTGTGCTGACAAATCACCGTAATGAGGCATTTGCACACCCACACACATTTATACTCATGCTGTTGCTCAGCTTGCACCTGCAATGGTGGTGAATAGATGTGTAATTGCATCTTGAGTTGTTGAAAGCAGGGCTACAGGCAAGGTCTGTATAGCTGGAGTGAGTGGCTGCCTTTTCGCTCCACTTTGCCGTGGTCAGCAGCTTTTTGGAAGCTGTTTTACCACATCAATCCTGCTTTTCTCTTATAACAGCTCTCCAAGGCTTCTCCAAGGAGCCCTACAGGTGTTGGCTTTGAGTCATGAAATGCTGGGTGACTGCTCCTGATGCCTTAAATGGCTGCCCAGAAACAGAGTGCAGACAGGAATAAAGGAATAAAGAAGGGATTGATTGGAAAGGCCTTCAGAAGTACACTCTGGGCTCCAGAGGCTCCTGCCTCAGTGCATCCCAACATGGACAAGGACAGCTCACGAGTTCTTCCCACTTTGATATCAGCATCAGTTCCCCAAGCAGAAGCCAGGCAAGGATGGAATTTGCCCAAGCTTGCCCCCCTTTTGCCAAGATTGTGGTTTGCAGTTGTTGGGCCTAGGAGGGTCTGGGTGTCCTTGGAGAGCTGGAGAGGCTTTGTGTGTGTGAGCATGAGAGAACAGCACTGAACGAGCTCCAGGGAACTGCAGAGTGACACTGGGCAGGGCAGGGTTGGGAAAATAGAAAAGTTAAAACCTAAGGCATCACTCCAAGGACTCATGTTTCTTGCAGAGTCAGAGCATGGAGAGTCCCTCAGCTGATAACATCGGGGCACTCTGATAAGCTCAGTGCCAGGGCAAGGGCTAGAGTGCCAGAGTTCAGGCATGCTCAGGTCTTGCAGATAAAGGGATTTGTGAATAAGTGGTCAAAAACTGGTGCTGCAAGATTCTTCTGAGAATAACTAATGTTACATACTGAAATCTGTGAAATTTGTCATGGCAGTGCTGATTTCTTGCTTTACAGCCTCAAGTCAGATCTTACAGTCCCTTGACACCAGAAATCAGCAATCGCATCTTCAGGGGAACCACAAAAATGAAGTCCTTCCACTTCACTGAACATCCAAGACATGTGCCAAACTTTAGATTCACGACTGTTGCTGTGAAATTCTTAATTATACCTTCTAAAACTCAATTTTTTTGTTTCCTCATTTCTCATAGAGCATCCACCTGTGCACAAAACAAAACCATTGCTAACTCGGATATTTTGTAACCTCCTGAAAAAGCACAGAGATTCCTTTGCAGGCATTTTACCACTGCAGTAAGCATGACTGACCCAGTGCTCCTGCTCTCATCTTGTCATTTGGGTGGCTTTCAAAAGGTATGACTTCCAAGCTTCTGTTAAAAATAGTATGTCTGGAGTGGTTTTCAGTAGCTGTTTTATTTAATCCATTTTCTGCCCAAAACACACTCAGCCTTCTGGGATGTGAAGAAGGCTTTAGCTATTCTACTGCCATCTAAGTCTGCTTGAGGTGGCAGCCTGGTTATTTAGGATGTTTCTGGTGACAGATGGGTTATTTACAGCAATTGTATCCCAAAGATGTTCCATAACTTGTCGGCAGCTTTGGGATCCCAACTATTACATGCAAATCAGCGAATTCCAAGTGGCTCCAGCATCACTTTCTAATGACACTGCTGTTTGAATAGTAATTATGTATAAAATTTAGAGTTTTGTCTGAAATATAAGAGCTCTAGTGCATTTTTACTGGGCATTTCATGTCTGTGTTTGATACCAGTGACCATCAGTTTGTTTGACTGAAGGTAATGGGAACTCACAGTTGCACACCTAAACCAGTGCCTCACTGTAAAACTATTTGCACAATTTAAAAGCCTGGACACTAAACTGTGATTCCCTTTTATGTCCTGTGCTATCATATAATCCATATCCATTGAAAATTGATTTGACATGCATAATCACTGTTTAATTGTAGTATCTCCTAAGGAGGCTATTTTATAGAAGTGAAAATAATAGCCTAGGACAAGTATATGGTTTTCTCTAATAAGCAAGTTATTCTGATTACCCTGCCCTAATAGCATAATTACATTCTGGATGTTCTCTGCTCAGCAATAACTTTGGTAATTACAGTCAATGTGTGGTCCAGGTCCTGGCAGGGGGCAAGGGGGTGGGGTTTGGGGATTTGCTGTTGTTGATGTTGTTGCTGAAATTTGAATTTTAAAAATATGTGCCCAGATTTTTCTGCACTGCAGCTATGGTCAGGCTCTGGGATAATCTCCAGGATAAGAGAGAGTAGCTAATCAGGTTTTAATTTTTCATTTTTCACCATCGTTGCTGAAAAAAACCCCAAAACAATTGCAGCCTTCATTGGTGGAGGGAAGAGAGAAAAGGAGAGCTGAGGAAGGGATGGCAGCAATCACCTGTTTACCTTTGTATTTAGTATTTTTCATACTAAAATGGAAACATATTGTGTGAAAAGCACAACCCAAGGGTATCTGGATTTCTGACATTTTCTTTCTTCGTGGCTCATGCCACTGTAAATCCATCAAGCCTGCAGTCACATCCTCACAGTAGCCTGGAGTGAGATTAGGAGAGGCTGGCCTCGAGCACCAGTTCTGCCCTAATATCCATATAGAAGAGGTTGCTCAAACTTCAGCTATATTTAGGACTGAATTTCAGCTGATGAAATACCACTATAAGAGCTCTTTATCCCAGAAAATGTAGACCCTAAAATTAAGTCATTTGGTCATCATAAGAGATGAGAACAAAGCTTTTAGATCCAAGAGGATTGAAGTGTGGAACAATCTTGTAGGAGGACTTGGACAAATCTACTCTAATAGTCCTTAAGAAGTACTACATAACCATCCTCATTTTCCAGTTTTTCCCACCAAAAATTACATTTACATCTGTAATATTCTAGTCCTCCTCTCTTTGAAAAAGACTCCAGAGAACCCAACCCGACCCAAAGTTTGGTCCCCCAAAAACGGGAAAAGCCAGGCAATTATGTATGTCTGTAACCAAGCTATTGCTAATGGGTTTGTGCAGGAAGTGTTCAAATACTCAGATCACAGAGAACATAAAAAAAAGTGTTTAACAGCCTTAGCAGAACAGCCAAGGTTTGACAGGGCACAAATAACCTGTCCTGATGGTGTGGCTGAATCCTGATGGGAAGAACAATTTCACTGCTGTTGCATGGGGAATTCTTGTTCCATAAACAACAACCTCGGTTCTCCTGGGAATACTGCAGTCACTTCAGAAAATAATACAGCCTGCAATTTGTTAGTTCATGATATGCACTTTGTTTACTATACAAGAAGAGATTTAATGAAATGGCTTGGGGTTTGAAAGGGGATTTTTCAGCTATTCATAATTTTGTAGCTGATTTAACCATTCACCTGGAATTGTGATGCAGAGCAAGTAATTGCACACGTTAATGGCAATTACAATAACTAACAGGCATAATGAAGTGTTTTGCATATGCACTCGTGGGACTTCTGTGCATGCAAATCATGTGTATATTTTGTACAAATTTTCTTCATTGTATGTAAAAGAACTCTCTTATGTGTTGTTGCCATGCCTATTTTATTCAGCACAGGATATTAAACGAAACATTCAAAGAATTCAAGCACACAGTTGCCACTGATATGTGTGTTACAATTGACTGACTGCTTAACCCCATTGCATGAATAATGCTTCTTTTTTTAATCAAAGGCTGATTCTTATGTGTTTGTCTGGTAGATCAAGGGCTGTCTTACTTACTAGAAGTACAAAAATTTTAACTGACCTTAGAGAAAATCCCTTTGGGGATTTTCTTGGGAATCTACCAGTGGAAGAACTTTACTAGACTTGATAGCACAGAAGCCAGAATTTGCCAGACTGCTCTTCTTCCTTTGGTTTGGTTTCATTACTTCAATATCTCTTTCTTTTTTTTAAGTAATTAAAGTATTCAAGTAATTAAGCTTATTCACTTTTACTTACACCTGGTTTCTCCACACCCAGTTCCTTTCCAGGAGTGCCAGGTAGAGTCCTCCAAGAGTCCAGAGTTGCTGTGGCTCCTTGCTTGGTAGAATAAGGGTTTTTCTTTGTACATCTTTGCTTTTGAAAATTCTGATGAGATCGAGTTTGAGCTATCTGCATAACCCATTTCACCATGAAGTGGAAAAAAAAAGAAATGGGAAAGAGAAATTTAGAGAACCAGCTTGCACAGGAGGACAGTCCAGAAAGCTGTAGCTCTATCAGTGGAATGGTTTGGCAGTTCTGTAATGCAGCCTAGACTTCTTCCAGGGAGCAGAATGACTCAGAGAAGACAGGGCTAATGATGGCTGAAGAGTCCTAATGATGCGTGTTGTGTACAAACAAAGTACAAATCCATTATATTCTGCTTTCCTTTTATTAATTGGTCATTCATTACCCAGCGCACTGTCAATTAAGTGGCTCTAAAAAAATGCATGGTATCCTCCTGTTCCTTTTATCCATAATAAATATGTCAGTCTCTGATTAAATGCCTGAGTGGGTAGAACATGTTTAGAGGATATGACATCGTCTACCTCTTCACAGTATGACCCAAGGCTCTGATGACACAATTAAGGCATGCTCCAGCGGACAGACCAGCTCCCCACAGTGAGCTTCCTCCGTGGGCTCATCCAAAGTCATAAGGGTTATGATTCACCCTAAAATCAGTCTCCAGGAGTGTCTCAATATTCACCCTGCAGGAGAGTCTCAGTGTGGGTATGGCTCAGAACTCACCAGGTCAGCCTGTGCTGGAGTGAAGCTCCGAGTGAAACCCAGCAACAGCCACCCGTGCTTAAAAAAAACACCAATCCTTATTTCAGGGCATTTGGAAAGAGATAATATTTAAATTCTGATGAGCAAGGTACCAAACAGTCATGTTAGTCTGGGAACACAGTCAAATGGTTCAATCTATTCTAATTTGGCTAATTTCTCCTAAAAATTACAGTGGTCTCTCCCATTTAATAAAATTAGGCAACATCTGTGCAAAACAAGGTTTGAACAGCCAAGCATATGTTTTGCACACATGAAAATAAACTTAATTAAGAGTTGCACTCAGTCACAGAGTGAGATGACATAAGGTATTGGACTAGGACTGAGCAGTTTCACTTGTGTTTGGCTGCTGGATGCAGACAATACACATTTCAAACACTGCAGAAATAATCTAGCGGGTACGAGTTGGTGATGGTGACAGGAAAACTGTGACACAATCAAGGGAATATGCAGATAGGAAGTATGGATATTACTCATCAGGAACTATTTGCTCAGCTGTAATGGGTGTCTTTGCATCTGCCTAAATCAGTAAGGGCTGGGAAAACAAATTTGGGTCACGCTACCACCTTAATTAGTAACTACTAATCCTGCTAAGCTTATTGGCTTCTCAACCAGTCAAAACCCCCCAGACTTTTGCCTCCAGTTCCCCAGATGACCTGTAATAACTTTCAGATTGCATTTTATTTAACTGATCATGACTTGAAACATGAACAAGTTCTGTCCTTCTCAAAAAATACAGAAAGAGCTAAAAATGTGAATTGGAGAGAAAGTCCTTGCTTCTTTTTATAGTCACAGTTTGAATTTCATGCATGGCAGTAGCTCTAAGGCACTGAAGCTATTAGATCATTTTTAGTTCTACCTATTATGTGAGCTGTTTTAGAAGAGAGAAAAACCTACTCAAATATATTTAAAGATAAAAGCAAAACATGAAACACAGCATTTTGAATGTATGCGGGCTTCTGCATCAATGGCATTCACGAGCCAAGTGCATTCTGAAACAATCACACAGAGCCTGAATTCACAGCCCAAACCATTACATAAAACACTGCCAGCTTTAGTGTGGATGTGGCTCTTTTATCTCTGGTGTAGCACTGGGAGATGGCAGCCACACGTCCTGGTGCTTCCTTTTGTCACTAATTCACACCAGTCCCAGATCAAATGCCACGGGTGGCTTTGTACCCAGACTGGGGGACAGCTGTGGGGGGAAGACCCTCAGTCCATGCAGTGTGACTGGAACCAAACACAGCCGAGCTCCTGAGATCTCTGGATTTCCAGCTGGTGGAAGATGATTCTCCAGTGGGGTTGGGAGAGTTAACTCAAGCTGGGGGACTGGTGTGTTCTCTCTCCTTATCTTTCACTTTCTCCCACATACACCCCTGTTATCTTTAAAATGTTTTAACTGCTTCTACTGGGCAGAGGAGGAGAAGAGAAGCAAGGTCGGTTTTTGTCAGAGTAATCACCTTGTTCTCTCCATTTTAACCACGAGGGTAGGCTTAGGCATCCTCACATTTGGGAAAGCAATCTTGAAGTGCTGTTGTAGAACCAGCCTGGAAAAGTCATCCAGATATGTATAATGAAACATAAAGTCAATGGGGTGCATAGAAATCTCTAGGGCCTTGCCTTAGCACAGGGCCATTAATTCTTAGAGCAGTTGTGGGTACCTGAGCTTGCAAGCAGTGCCATGTGCTGCCCTTTCTGTGCCTCTCTGGGGGAATTGCACATCCTCCTGCAAATAATGCTTGCTAGAACCAGCTCCTGGGCAGAGGGAAACACCCATGAAATGACAGAGTTGTGTACTGCTTGTTTGTCCATTATGCAGAGATTTACCTAATGAAGAGATGCAGAGTCTGCCTGGGATTTTGTCTGTATTTGAACCAGGTGTTCACCTTTTTCTGTTATATTTGTGCTTCCTTTTCTTTCAAAGGGATTTGGGGGTGCTTAGTACTTCACAGTGCTTTGAACGCAGCGAATAAGAGGAATGTGGCATTCAGACTTTGGAAGGAGAAAGGTTTAGATCTCCAACAGGAGATGGGTTTAGAAATAACCACTGAGGGTTAACATTCTACTGCGAGGACTGCTTGTAATCCAGTATTGTATTTAATTTTTTCATATGCTTTCATAACCAGGGGGTTTATGGGTTGTACATATTTTATATACACTGACAAGTATTTTTAGCCAAAGGTATTTTTGATCCCAGACGCTCCCACGTGGTTGGGATTGGCCTTTTTCTCTGGTCTGGTTCAACCTCTGGGCTGACTCAGCACAGCAATGATGTCTTCCTGAGATATATCATTTACCTACGTGGCTCATTTTTGAAACAAGAAATGGAAATGTACAGGGACTCCAGTGAAGAATCCATATCTTAAATTTCATCTTTCATTTCTACTGCAAGAATAGAAAAATATTTTTTCACGTCCTCTGCATGACATGATTTTTTTAGACACAAAGATCTTTGTTTTATAGTAGAGAGATGCTAAAACAGGTTTCTTTTTAAAAACTACTGTTCACTCTGGTTTTCTAATACAACAACATCTGTGTTTTCCTGAACAGAAGTTACGTGGTGCTAAAGTAATAACTGAAAAGATCTTTCCGTTTCCATTGAAGAAAACAGTTGAACTTCCATCTACATCAAAGAGTCTCTTTCTGTACTCCTGGCCTTTTTAATGGTTTTCTCTAGTAAATCTGAAGGCTAGAAGAGCAGTTGTCATGGGAACTGGCAACAGATGACTCAAGAAAACAAAATTAAATGTTGGCTTGATGTCAACAGCTAATCTAGTGCCCTGCCAACTGCAATCACAGCTAACATGAGCCTTGCCCAGCAAGCTGTGATTTGAAAGGAGTTGCAGCCAAAGATAGAGTTTCTCACCCCATGAACAGGAGAACACTTTAAAAAATGAAACTAATGAGGGGACCCAGCAACTTTGGAAACAGTGAAACTTAGAAAAACATGGTTTTTAATTGCTGAGTTAGAACATTAACAGATATAAATCAGAGTTTCTCTTTGACATCAAAATTGTGATGTCAAATTAATTACCATTTCAAGATCTGTCTTAGCATTTTCAGGATCCATATGATTGATTTGTGCTGGGACAGAGTCCAAAAATTGTTTCAAATTGTGGTTTTAGTGCATCTGTTATCTAGAAAATCCAATTCCCATGCTATAATCTATTTTGCAAAGGAACATCTTTAAGTATATCATTTTTAGACATGGAATTTAAAGACTTTTTTCTCAGAAATCATATCTAGCTTCTTTTGTTCGTCACCAGTAGATTTTAAGGCCTAAAGGACTGTAATTCAGAGACTGTATAAAAAATTGTCTTTTATATCCAGTGATGGAAAATACAGTTTTGGTTAAGAACAATCTGCTAATACTTGGCTCCACCTAGTGAATGTTAAATTAGCCCATATGGAGTGTAACAGAAAATAGAACAGTCTTGAAATAAAATAAGTGTGTGTTTAGAGGATGTTTACATAAACACAGCCTATGAAAATCCATGCAGGTTCACTTATGAAAATTCAGTGGATTAATTAACTATTAAAATCTTTGTGGACACTCATGTTGAGAATTAAAGTGAGCTCAATTTAATTTAGTTTTATTCTGTTCCAAAGTAAATGAACCTAAATTAAATTAAGATTACTTTAATTCTAGGAAATAGTATTCATGCAAATTTACTGTGGTTTAATTAAGCTACTTCCAAGCACATGCACTTAGGTAAATTGGATTAGATTTTTTAAGCATTTCCATGTTAAAAAAAGCCAGTAGGGTTCACGTGAAGAGCAACTTTTGGGCTGAAATATCTTTGTGTGCAGTAATGTGTCAGCCTGGCCACTTAAGTAAACATGCAGTGATTGACTTTTCTCTTTGTTCTGGGATTCCCCATGTGCTCTCTGCCATGTTCTCTCTAGTGCTGCTGCTCATTCCAGGGTACTTCATGGGGAAGATTTTCTAACCTTACTGCAGTTTGGGTTTTCTATTTATGGGGTTTTTATTTATTTATTTATATATTTATTTTTATGTACTAAAATTGTCTACACCCACAACACTTGGAAGCTGTGGAAATTTTAGACTCCCGGGCCAGCTTTGTTGTCAGTAGTAAATTGTCAAAGAACTTATTCAGAACCTGAGACAATCTCTTCTCTAAATATTAACGCTCTCATTAGCTTGATGCATAATAAATCCAGTAGGACCTCATTTGCCTTTTTACATGTATAAAATACATTAATATGCCTTCTGAATGAGCATCTCATATGCATCTACATCAGTTTAAGTCAGGAATAGATTTATCTCAATCTACCCAATGCCTCTCCACACTTCAAGTCCGCTCTCCAAGGGAATAAAAGAGCCAAACCTACACAGAACCAGTCTCTAGATCCATCCATCCACCTGCTGAAGGGACTGAAAACGTGTGTCTGTCTCAGTCTCCACACACAGGGCACTCATTTCTGGTTTTGGGGGGATATAGTGGAGGAGCAGACAAGAAGTGGAGAGAGCAGTAGGTTTTTCAGGTGGCACTGCCCTGCCCTGGCTGGTGAGCGTGCCCAGCACATTTCTCACACGCTGCCAAATGCTATGGAAAAGGCTCATTTGTGGCTGGCCTACCATGAAGCCAAGAGGGAGTTGTGCTACAATATTATGTCTTTGGAGATTGTGCAGTTTATGATCTTTGTTCAAGCCTGTGCCTAAAGGCACGATTTAGCCCATATAGTGTACATAAAGGGTTCAAAGAAAAGTACATGCAAGTGCAGTGCTCAATTCATCTGGATTTTCTTCCACTGCAGCTGCATTGTGCATTACTGAAAGTAAATAATGTTACAAACTTATCTCACATCTATTTGCATTCCATTCCACATAGAAGGCTTTTAAAGAATGCATAAAATGAATAAAATATAAGGTTTAGATTTAAAAAAGAAAAATTTTCTCTATTTCTGTTCAATAAGTGTTGAGATTTCTGTGTGTTTTTGATGGGAGTTTTGACTTTTTAATGAATCAAGGTCCTTTTCTATGGGCTGTGCATAGTCCTGAGCTGACCTTGGTGCTGAACGCTGGCGTGGTCCTCCCTGATCCACATTACCACATCCCTGGAACTCCCACTGTGAGAGAGAGCTGTGGGTTTATGAGGATAAATGACATTTTGAGGTATCTTACTCTTATTAGCTGATTAATGTAGAGCCAGTTTCGAATTCTTACAGCAATTCTTTGAGGGAGGATGATGATGAGAGGCCTAAAACAGCAGTCCATGAAAGCATTGCTAGACAGGAAAATCAGCAATTCCTAATGTGTTGATTTGGATCTATGGACATGGAAATCTTCTGAATGAAATGAAAATTTATGATTTTAATGAGAATTTTAGCCAGTTTTAATGCTCAGAGGAATGAAAATATGGTTTTAAGGCTACCAACCCTCTCCTCATATTCAGTTTATTCATGATTTATCCCACACAGGAAGAACAGAAACCCGTATTTTCAGAACTGACTAAAACCAAAATATATACTTTTACAGAGTGCAGAAACTGCCTCCTCACTGATTATTCTCTGGAAAGACCATCACAACTTCAAGTGAAAAGGCAGGAGAGATTGTGAAGGATGTTCATAGAATGTGGGATGTGATAAGAGAAAATCCTACAGGGATTACAGTTGAGTGCTACTGCTTTTTGACATCACTCTTTGCACTTTATTTTATGTTGGCTGATGAAAAAGTGGTCATCCCTGTTTCAAATGATATGGTCTGTGGTGACAAATGTTAGAAGCTACCAAGGTCTGATTTTAACAAGTGAGAAGAGAACTACATGTTGTGTGTGATGTTAGGTAATGTTCGTAAAGCTTCCCTTAAAAATTCATTTAGCACTCAAACTAGGAATTCAATTGCAAATACAGAAACTCATCCCAAGGAGTGGTGTTGGTTATCAACAGCTGGTTCACTTTTGTATTTTTTGTATAAAATGAACCTGATTTACTGTTTCTTGCTTTACCAGAGTTATTCTTGCAGTCTAGAAGAGTGGATAATTTATAGGCTTCTAAGCTTTTCCAGCTTTGCCAAGTGGAATTTTCTACTGTGCTTCAATGTTTCTGCCTGAAGGTCAAAAACATATATTTGGGACATCTGTAGGAATATTGGTAAATAATTGATGGATGTGGACGTGTATTTTATTTGTAGGGGTTACATAAACAGATCACAGGATCACAGAGTGATTCAGGCTGGCAGGGATCACAGAAGATCATCCAGTCCAATACAAAGGTTCTCTGCAAGGAAGAGTTTCTAGTTTCTCAGAGGATGCTGTGGTTGGAAAATAAACTGAATTGTGAAGCTATATCTTGTTATTGCAGAAACAAGGGTACAGCACGATGATATATCTTTGTTCTGTCAAATACCTTGAGAAGAGCTCTTATTCCTGTGGAATCAGTGTCAGTGAAATAAAAACCCCAATCCTGGGTCTTTCACTGCTTTTGGAGTAGTACTTATGTGTAACCAGTTTAGGGTCAAATTCTCCATCCCTCACTCAGGGAGCAAGGCTTTGCTGTGTGGATAATCACAGCGATGGTCAACAGGAAATGTCTGATTCAGTGACCTGAGCAATACTGGCAGGAGCTGCCATTTGCATTAATTGCACCCTGATCCTCACTCTGGAAATAGCTGCACACGCTGTCACAGGGGCTCATAACTGCGTCAGTGACATCTTCACCAACTGATAATATTTCCCATCCACTGTATTCATTTACAGGATTATAAACGTGCATTGATAGAAAGCCCTCAAGTCCTGACCCTGGTGCAGCTGGAATGATGCATTTAATCATTCATCACCTACACTGATAAATCCAGGCTTACTGATTTTAATAATAGCTCAGCATTGCACTGAGTGGCTTCTGTTTGGAAAACTCTTTGTTGGAATAATCACTTCAGACCTCTGCAGAGCAGATATGGCACTGCAGACTCCACACTGGCTACGTTATGCCTCCAGCCTCTTGCCCAGGGAAGCAGCTTTTTATCCCTGGCATCCCAACATTAGGTAATCTCTTCCCTCTTCCCCTCACAGGAGCTCTACAAACCCACTAACAAAAGACAGAAATACCAAGAGAAAACGTATTTAAATTCTCAACCCTTCACCATTTCGCTGTTTCCCCCTTACAGTAATTTCTGGGCTTGGATAGGGTTTTATACAACTCAGTTGCATAACAACCTTTCAGTGAACCATTAAATTGCTTACACATACAACAGATTTCTGTGACAGATGATAAAAATAAAAATTGAAAAAAGGCCTTATTGAGAAAACGAAAGGAACTTATTGCCACATTTAAAACCCCCAAGTACCTTAATTAAGACGGATCAAGACACACGGTGATAGTAACATGTGAAATTCCTAGCTTTTGAGTATGCTTAGGATATTTTAAAGATACCAGGAATATATTGGAATCTCTGGTCTCTCTTTTTCTACTAAATATTGCAGTTATTCCAAATCAGCAAAGGTTACAAATGTTAATTACTCCAGTAGTAACAAAGTACTCCAAGCATGTTAAGTGTATTCAAATGGAAAAGATTTTAAAATAAGAGAGATTTCTTTGGGTTCATGATAAGAGAACAAATGTCTCATTCTACAGTATTTCTAGATCTACTCTTAAAGTTTTTACCTGAAAGAATAGCTGTTTCAAATTTTTATGAGTATGCCTCTGCTATAGGTATTCATGAAACCTGACAGAAAATTCTCAGAGCTGAGTCCAAACACAATTTATGAGTACTAAAGAAATACTGAATGTTGTAGTCCTAATTTCACCTAATTTAAAACCTGTTAAGAAGGATTCCTCAAATGCCAATTTTTCTTCATTGTGAGTATCTCAGAGAGTCTTCTGATTCTATTTGAAGAGCTCTAAAATTAGCACTCAGCATTCTGATACACAGACAGATTTTCTCATTATCTTTCTTTTTTTTCTTGGAAAAGAAGAATCAAAAGCAAAAGACCTTGGATTTTCAAGAGGTGTCCTACCCAATTTTCACCCAGTGACCCTTCCTCAATGAGGAAATGAGATTTTCAATATCCACATATGCTTTGTGTGCCAGGTTTGTGCTCTGTCCCTGCCCCAGCCATTACCTGGTAACTTTGACAATTTACTCTCTTTTTACTGGAAGACTTTTTAAGAAGTTGCACAATAAAGCATTAGGAGATGGAATGTTGCCCAGCTTCAATTTATTACCAGCAAAGACTTATATTTTAGCTATAATCCAAAGATCTGTGAATCCTGTAAAGAAATGAATGTCTTTTAACAGAGAAATACATTGGCAGCTGAAATGTAAACTATTAGATCCAAAACTATTGCCACATGCACAGAATTTAACATGAAACCTTTAGGATGCTTTATGAAGTTCACATACTTGGAGCTAAAGGAAGCTTCACTAAAACGTAGTTTCCACTAAGAAATGGAGAATTCGTTCCATGGAGAATACAAAGTGTATGAATGGAGCTCAGATTCTAAAAGAGATACTTTAAAAAGGGCTCTATTCACTGCAGAGATTATTTATTCCTGCAACGTAAGCAGCCAGAGGTGCTTCATATATGGAAGAGTGAAAATGAGAGTTCTGAGTCTCATGCAAAAGGAGAACATTACATCTGAGTCTGTTAAGGAGGAAAAGTTTTATTTATGGCATTGAAAAATCTGAAGTTAAGCCATTCTAAGCTTTTGGGGAATTTTGCCCATCAGCAAGAGTATAAAGCATCAGCTTCCTCAGGATGTTTATTATTCCTTTGTTAGTCCTGTATCCAAAGTTTCCTCTTGCCTTGGTCGCTGCAGCCTCGAGAGCCCTCCAGCCTTACCTGTGTGGCTGTGACACAGCTCCTGCATTTGGTAACTCCTCTGGGCCTGAAGAGTGATGATTCATAGAAACTTCAGCACCAGGAAAGATTTGTTTATTTTTCACTTGCATTTAAGAAGCTTTTGCCAGATCTTCAAACTTGTGTGCCTAAATTTCAAGCATTTAGAAGCTTAGCAAGCCTGGGTTTAAAACTCAAAGCAGCCTGTTTGGCATAAGGCATCTCCTGACAGATGAATCCTATTAACCTTGTAAAGACGAAGTGCATAAGTTTAGGCACATGTTTGGGAACTTTGCTTTAAGAATCTTGCATTTTTAATAGAGATTTTGCTTAATATTTTTATTTACACTTAAAGTTGGGCCTCTGGTTGTCACAGCTTTTTCCAGAACTTCAGTAAGTAGAAGGGATGATGTCTGTGCACAGATGGACATTGTACTTTCAAAAAAAATTAACTGATCACTTCAGCACAACTGAGAAATCAGGCTTTTAGACANATTAAGCAAATCAATTTTGTATTATCCACATGATTAGTGCACTTTTTTTTTCAGAAGAAGCAATTTACCTGAGCTGCAGTGGATCCTTTAGTCACTGACTAAACTATTCTGGAAAATAAACGTGGGTGGTTGTAGATGATGCATAAGAAGACTCAATAAGAGGAAAACTGTTAATATCTATTTCCTGGGGAAAAAAAAAAAAAA